>JAJIYU010013634.1:0-13734 GCA_030144865.1 Tinospora cordifolia
GGAATGACAACTAGAAAATGGATTTTGAATAAAATCTGATGATCTATTTTCAAAACAGAAACAGAAACAGCAACGTGTTTTGAACAGTTCAAACCAACTGCCTGATTTTCTACAAGGCACCTGATTATTTGCAAGCCACGATCTACTTTCAAAACAAAAACAGATAAGTGTTTTGAATAGTTCAAACCAATTGCCAGATTTTTCTGCAAGCACGATCTGTTTTCAAAACAAAAAATCCTTTTATAAATAGAGGTTTGGTTTTTCACAAGATATACAACAATCTTTTGTTGTTCCAGCTCTTAGCCACGAGTGCACATGTCTTGGAGTAGCTGTGTAAACCTTGGGGAGCGAACGGCAATTTCAGATTGCACCACGGTCGTGCCAAAATTTCGCTTTCAGGGCAGTGGATTACCACGGCACAGCTTTAATTTTATTTATTGTTTTTTCTGTTACTAACAAATATGAGAACTATTATCTAGTGGAACATGGAAAGATTCCCTGTGTAAGATCAAAGTAGCGCAGCGGAAGCGAATGAACCCATAGAAAAAGGTGGAAGTGTAAATTGATTCACAAGCTAGTTAACCTTACTCAAATTTTGAGGACGAAGTTTTATTTAAGGGGTGTAGATTGTAACACCTCGAAATTTTGCGAGTGTGCCACGTCACGAGCAAATAAATAAAAAATATAAAAATGAATAAATATGATGAGATGTAGCAGTGGAAAAATTCTCATGGGTTGGTGAAGATAGTAATTGGGAAGTGAGAATAAAATAAATAAATAATAAATGTATATATATATATGGTGAAATGGGGCATTAGAAAATATGATAAATTGATGAAAATAGAAATTAAAAATTTATAATAAATGGATGGTTAAAATATATTCACGCATAAAATAGACAAAGTAAAATCAAACGTAAAAATAAGAATGACGATATTATTAAAGTATATTTAAATTTAGAATAAGGATTATGGATTGTATAGATAATAGAGATATAAAATTTAGAATAAGGTTTACATATATATATGAATGATTAGCATATATATCAAAAAGATTAAACAATAGGTAGATTTATAAATTCTAATGAAGGTTTATAGAAAAAAAAAAGAAAAAGAAAAGTCTCGTCTGGCGGTGACTTTGCAAATAAAGAAGAGAAATAAGAAAAGAAGACGGTGTGCATGATCTGTTAGGAAAATTGGGCGATTTGGGTGAACGAAGAGCAGTTGTGCTCTGTTGTGAATTGTGAGTAGAAAAGAAGCACAAAACCAGTGTTGTTGGCCGTTGCGAATGAAGAACGCAGAATGAGCTGGGGGTGGCATGATTAACGTGAAGAAGATGATGCAGTGATGCTGCTGCTCTGAGTTTGCCCGGACAGGAGAAGAAGAAAACCGACCTTGCCTGTTTTGCTGCTGCTTTGGCGATGAAGAACTGGGAAGAAAGGAAAACAGAGCAAATGACGCTCTGTTTCTGCCATTACTGCTGGTGCTCTGTTTTGGGTGATGAAGAAATGGCATGCTCTGGTTCTTTTGAATGAAGGACTGAAGAATGAAGAAGAAGCAGCCATGCTGCTTCACTTTCACCACCAGCGGACAGAGGAAGAGAAGAGGTGATTAGTGCGTGAAGACCGAGCAGCTGCGGTGTGAATCAGATCCGTGAGCTGCATCTACTGGTGCGCAACAAAGAAGAGTGTGGATTCATGATTTGAACACAGATCAAGTGCGTTCCCTGTGCAGAAGAAGAAGCAGCTGTTCTGCTGCGTTTTCTGCACGAACGAAGAACGAAGAAGAAGCTGCTGCGCGACACCACGAACAGAGGAAGAACAGGGGGCTGTGTGTTTTAGATTTTTGACTGTGCGTTTTTGGATTGTGCGTCTAAGATTTTGGGTGATTTAGGTTGTGATTGGAGCAACTATGTGAAGGAAAATGATTGCTGGTGCCGTGACTCTGATGGGAGATGTGGGTTCTTTTGATATTGCTGATTCATGGTTGTAAAACAGAGGAAATTCAGATGGTAATTTCTGGGTTTGAGTTCGATTTTCGTTGCTAGAAATTAAATTGGTTGTGTTTGATTTAAGGCTGGATTAAAGTAAAGAACGAAGAAGAAGAGGGCCAAAAATCTGATTTTGGTTGTGCGTTTGGTTAGATGTTGATGTGAGGATTAGGGTTGAGTTGCTGATGATCGTGAACCACTATGGAAATGAAGATGGAGCTTGAACAGTGTGTGTTGTGGATGGGCTGTGTGTATTGTTGCAAAAGACGAAATGCAGCCATGTGCATGTGCTGCTAATGTGTAGATTGACGGTGAAGTGGTTTAGGGCATTTTTAGCCCTTGTGATTAGAAACTTTGTGTTTGGAGATGGGGTGAAGATGATGAACTGAAAGTAGCTATTGTTACCATGAGTTGCGGTTGATGCGCGCGTGAAGCAATGTGCAACAAAGGGAGATTGCGTAAAGAAGACGACGTGAGGTATATTTTAAATTTTAAATTTTTAGATAATAAGAAATTTATTTTGATAATTTTAGATGTGAAAGCAAAATGAAATTAGAAATTAGAAACTAGATACAAATTAAAATTAATTAAAACAAGTACATAAGTAATTTAGAAAATTTATTTAGTGATTCAAATTAAATAAATTCAATATGAGACTATTTATTAACTATTGAACATGAGGATTGATTGAATTAATAAAAAATTAAATTAATTAATCTTTTAAATTAGGATAAGTTACAACTTAATAAATTAAATTAGTTAAAGATGTGAAAAATAAACCTTAGGAGTTTAAAAGTCTTTTACAAGAAAATAATAAAATCTTAGGCCCTGAAACTAAACTTAGAACATCTAGAAGTCTTATTTTGTTTGTAATTAAATTAAATTTGATGTCAATAAATTATTCAAATTGCAAAGATTAAGTTATTAGAACTCTGATTATATGATAAAAGCTTGCAAGTAAATTATTAAAGTTGAAATTTCAAATTAAGAAAATTTAGAAGACTCAGAAACTATTTTAATTAGAATATATCAAATTTTAGAGTTCTCGAATAACCTTGAATTAGTTGGAAGTAATGTTTGAACTCCATAATTATCTTAGAAATTATTTAAGCTTAAGAGTAATTCTATTAAGTGTTAAATTTCAGATTTATATATTTTAGCGTATTAAGGATCTCGAAGGAAAGCAAAGAGCCCTGAAGATCGGCGAAATCAGGTGGACGTGACTTCCTTGCTCATATGTATTATATAGATTTAAAATTCAAAGTATTTGGTTGAATAGTTCTAGGTTATTAGAATTTTATTAGGAAAGTGATTGAAATTGTTTGGCTCATGTGAATGATGTGCAATGTATGATGAACTACTTAATCCAGGCATAATTAGTTCATGACATGATCTTGCATTTTTTTTTTGTCAACTACAGTTTACAACTGGGGGGGAGGGGGTTCGATCCCTGCTCTCTCGTGGGGCAGGGAGACACCATCTCCAGCTGCTCTAAGCAGTTGGGGGTACATGATCTTGCATTTGGATTTACGCAAATATAACACGCATGACTAGGGGCACAAGCATCTCGATCTTATTGTTTACTCATGCATCTTATCATGTACCTTGCATGCATAGTTGAATTATTTTCCTAATATATCGTGTGTGCTTGATATGATTGAGACTGGTTGTAAAATCAAAATAAGACGATGGTTTATTAAGAATCTACATATCGGTGCGATTGACGAGCCCGAAGCAGATCGAGGTAGCATCTCCTATATGTCACTGCTTGATGTTGTCGAGCCACAAGGCGGATCGCAAGTATTCCCACCTAGAGCTGACTATGACAGCTCGAAGTCTTTGGGAGATGGTACGATGCCTAGGTGAGTACGCTCTCTTAGGCTGTGATGTGAGTGTCGATTGATTTTGGATGGCTATTGGAACCCTCTGAGATTTGAGTCTTAGACTACAACCAAAACAAATGAATGTTTGAACGCCTAATGTTTGAAAGTGTGTGTAATGTTTTGAATTGGGTTTGTATAATGCATGTGATGTATAGGATCGATCCACTGAGCATTCAAGCTCACTCCCACTTTATTTTTCAAGTACACCTGGACGTAATGTATGTTGACTTACATCAGGAAACTCGCACTCTGATTGGACACCTAATGGGGAGTTCGTCCGAGATAGGTGACTTGGAGGTCATGTTTTATGTATTTTACTGGATTGTTTTAGTGTATTCACATTGGTTTAACTTTGGTTGTTTTAATTTTCTATGGCTTTCCCTGTTTAATAAATTTGGTTTGAATGAATCGTTTTAAAGTATTTCTGCCGCACTATTTATGATTTGCGTTACAAAATTCGATGAATGAATTAGAAAGATTATTTTGATCTATTGTTTAGTGTAGAATATCCATATAAACTTGTAATTGAGAATGAATGATTATGAATTTAAGTTTGAAGAAAAAGATTTAGACTCAACGAAAATTTTTAGGTAGCACCTTGATTTTCATCGGAAGACAATCCACAAGTGAGATAGCCCGTGAACGGAGGTTCGGTTGAAAATTGGGGTGGTACATGGAGTTAAAGACTTAGCTAAACGAGCTTTGAGAAAAAAGATTCATCAGGTTAAATGAATCACCATGGGGAGCTTCGGTATTATTCATAAAGAAGAAAGATGGCTCTATGAAGCTATGTGTTGACTACCGAAAATTGAACCAAGTAATCGTGAAGAACAAGTATCCCCTACCAAGGATTGATGACTTATTTGATCAATTAAGAGGAGCCACTCATTTCTCAAAGATTGATCTTAAGTCAGGATATCGCCACCTGAGAATCAAGGAGTCTGATGTACACAAGATGGCCTTCAGAACACAATATGGACACTGAGTTCACTATGATGCCATTTGATTTGATTAATGCCCTAGCAACATTTATGATTTTGATGAATAGAGTGTTTAGACAATACCTCGACTAGTTTGTTGTGGTCTTTGTAGATGACATCCTAATTTACTCTTAGTCAAAAGCCAAACACTTAGAACACTTGAGACTTGTGTTGGAGACCCATAGAAGACACCAATTGTCTACCAAATTCAACAAGTGCAAATTTTGGATGAAGACGGTCAAATTCCTTGGCCACATAGTATCGGCAAAATGCATCTTTGTAGATCTGTAGTCTTGCAGTTGCACAATTTCAGCATTCTTTTGTAAACCTTCATTAAATATAATTAACTGCTAACCATTAGCTTTGAGACGATGCCCATCCACTAAACTTCGTAACTCAACTGCTCCATAAGGAAATACCTATGTAACAAGGAAAGGACCAGACCAACGGGACTTGAGTTTCCCGAGAAATAACCGTAGTCATGAATTGAACAAAAGAACGTGTTGACCTAGTCTGAATTCTTGTTTTTCAATTAATTTATCATATCATTTCTTAGTTCTCTCTTTATAAATGCAGTTATTTTCAAAAGCTTCTCTTTGAAATTCCTTGAGCTCCACAAGCTTAAGTAAGCAGTTCTCACTACACGCTTTAGCATCAAAATTAAGCTTTCTCACTACCCAATAAGCTCGATGCTCTAGTTCGCACGGTAGATGACAAGATTTTCCATACACTAGCTGATAAGGTGACATGCCAATAGGAGTTTTGAATGTTGTTCTGGAAGCCCATACTACATCATCAAGCTTTAGTGCCCAATCCTTTTGGTTAGTGCCCACAATTTTTTGAAGGATCGCTTTGATATCACAGTTAGAAACCTCCACTTGCCCATTTGTTTGAGGATGATATGGCAAAGCTACTTTGTGTCGCACACCATATTTAGTGAGAAGATTGCTAAATAAACGATTACAAAAGTGTGTACATTCATCACTCATAATAGCTATGGGTGTGCCAAATCTAGAAATATATATTGTGGGCCAAGAATTTGATAACTGCTCGAGCATCATTGTTAGTGGTGGCTACAACTTTAACCTACTTAGAGACATAATCCACAACCAACAATATATATTTCTATCCATCAGATGGCGGGAAGGGTCCCAAGAAGTTGATGTCCCAAACATTGAATAGTTCAACCTCCACCAAGGAATTCAGTGACATTTCATTCTTCTTAGAGATATTACCTTATTTTTGGTATGCTTCACATATTTTCACAAATTGATAGGCGTCTTTAAGCATAGTGGGACAATAAAATCCATTCTCAAGGACACGTTGGGTAGCTCTATAGTGACTGTAGTGTCCACTGTAAGGTGAAGCATGACAATCATGAAGAACTTTCTAGATCTCATCTTCAGGGATGCATCAGCGAATGATCCTATCAACACATCAACGATAAAGAAATGGATCATCCCATAAGTAGAATTTGGCTTCATCTGTAGAGTGCTTAAGTTGAGCAATTGATAGATCTGGTGAAGTTTTACTTGTTGCTTGGTAGTTAGCAAAATTAACAAACCATGGTGGATAGTCTATTATAGACGAAAGCTGCTCATCAGGGAACAATTCAACTATATGCCTAGGGTCATCAGCACCATCTCCAGAGAGATGATATAGGTGATCAGCTACCACTTTCTCTTAACCTTTTTTATCTTTTATTTTAATATCAAATTCTTGAAGTAATAGGATCCATCTGAAAAGACGAGGTTAGCGTCTTTCTTGGCAAAGAGATGATGTACTGCGGCATGATCTGTGAACACTGTGACATGGGAACCTACAATATAGGCTCTAAACATGTCACAAGTGAAGACAACAACTAGCAACTACTTTTTAGCAGTACTATAATATTTTGTGCATCATCTAGCGTCTCGCTGCATAATATATAGCTCTAAACATCTTTTCATGTCTTTGTCCCAACACAGCACCAACGATATAGTCATTGGCATCACACATGATCTCAAAGGGTTTTTCCCAAACTGGAGTAGACATGATAAGAGCAGACATAAGTGCCTTCTTCAGTGTAGTAAATGCCTCAAGGCACCCATTACTAAAATTAAACTCCAATTCTTTTTCAAGTATATTGCACAAAGGACGAGTAATATGAGAGAAATTCTTAATGACTGGCGATAAAAACTCGTATGCCCTAAGAAATTGTGAACATCTCAAAATGATGTAGGTGCTTTCAAATTCTTGATCACTTCAATTTTAGCATGGTCCACCTCTAGTCCTCCAATAGACACTTTGTGCCCCAATACTATGCCCTCTCGCACCATAAAGTGGCATTTTTCCCCGTTTAAAACCTGATTCTTCTCTTTACACCAGGCTAGAACTCTTTCAAGATTAATTAAGCGTTCGAAATGCATACGTTCCATAAGGAAACGTAAAAGTAGTCTTTTCTTGATCTTCCAGAGCAATAATAATTTGGTTGTAACCTGAGTACCCATCCAAGAAGCAGTAAAAGTCATATCATGTAATCCAGTCTAACATTTGATCCGCGACGAGCGAAGGGAAGTGGTCATTTTTGGTAGCTTTATTCAATTTTCTGTAATCAATGCAAACTCGCCACCATGTAGTATTTTTGGAAGCAATAGTCTCCCCCTTGCCATTTGTAATCACCGTTATTCCCCCCTTCTTTGGTATTGCATGAATGGGACTAACCCATGTCGAATTAGAAATGGCATATATAATACCTACTTTTAACCACTTCATCACTTCTTTCTTGACCACTTCTTTCATTATTGGATTACGCTTTTGCTAATGTTCTATTGTAAGTTTATGGGGCTCCTTCATAAGAATTTTCTGCATGCAGATAGCAGGACCGATGCCTTCTATATCCTCAATTGTCTACCCAATGGTGGACTTATGATCTCGAAGCACTCAGAATAATCATTCTTCTTGAATGGGAGTTAAAGAAGAAACAATAATAGGCAAGGATGAGGCTTCACCCAAATAGGCATATTTTAAGTGATCAAAAAGGGGATTCAAATCAATGGCTTTATGGGTATCTTGAGGGTTTTCAAATTGGGTGGAATCAAGCAAAGGAGTATATGTGTTGTTCAATTCAGGTGGTGAAGTTCCCAAAGCTAGAACATTCACCCTCTCGGTTTTATTCATGGGTTGGGAAGAAGAAATAGAGTAAGAAATGCAGTTAACCATATTGTCTTTAGAACTTAGTTCGCCCACCACTTCAACAATGCAAGAATTCAACACGTCAATTCTCTTGCACTCATGGAGATCACTAGGGAGTTGCATAGCCTTGTAGAGATTAAAAACCACTTTATCTTCATTAACCCTTAAGGTGAGCTTGCCCTTATGTACATCAATCAGTGCATGCCCTGTAGCTAAAAATAGCCTCCCAAGAATTAGTGGGATCTCCCCGTCTTCATCCATATCCAAAACGATAAAGTCTATCGAAAAGATGAACTTATCAACTTTAATTAAAACACCTTCAATGATTCCCTATAGATAAGTGAAAGATCTATTAGCAAGCTGAAGAGAAATGGTGGTAGGCTTAATCTCTGACATGCCCAATCTTTTGCATACTAACATAGGCATAAGATTGATGCTTGCCCCCATATCACAAAGTGATTTCTCAAAGATTTCTAAGCCAATATCACATGGAATAGTAAAGCTGTCTGGATCTTTTAATTTTTGAGGAAGTTTATTCTGTGGGATTGCACTGCATTCTTCTCTAAGCTTCACAGTTTCCACTTTCTAGACATTATTTCCTTCATAAATTTGGCATAGTTAGGCATTTGCTATAACGCCTCTGCAAATGGTATGTTTATGTGAATTTTCTAGAACATCTCTAAGAATTTGGCAAATTGTTATCCACTTTCTTTTTTTGAAATCTTTAAGGGAATAGCAGTGGTGGTGGCTCAAGGTGCTTGCTTCCTTCAATTTTGATTCTTGGAGTTCTAACATTAGTCTTCTGTTAAGGTTTTTGCTTTTCTATTTCACTAGAATGTGTTGGTAAGTCCTCTTCATAACCTTTAATATTTTCAGCTAGAATGGTGGCCTTGAATGGGTAAAATGGACTCTGTATCTCTTTCCCACTTCTAGTTGTGATGCCCTTACAACTTTTTTGTGGATTTGGCGGAGTATCACCAAGGAAAGAGCTTCTTTAATGGCTAGAGAATTCTTGAGCTAATTGTCCCATCTGTGTCTCAAGGTTTTTCACAGTGGCATTCATATTTTCTACCTTTTCCTCCAGTCTAGAAACCCTATTGTCATTTTTATCTACCCTCCCTGATAGTTCCTTTAAGAAGCGAACTTGCACAATCAAAATCTCATTCACTTTGTCCTCCATAGATTGTTTTTTTTCTTGGAAGTTTTACTGAGGAACATAACTTGGGATATTTCTATTATGTGAATAAGAGAAGTGTTCATGTTGATGGATCTCTGGATGGTAGTATTGAGGAGCATTATAACCATTTTAATGACGTTGGAAATTATTGAAAAGACTGATCATACTCATCTACTCAATGGATCCCTCTTCTACCCTTGGTCTTCTGTTTGCTTCAACTATAGATAGGATGGACTGAGTTTGAGGAATCTGAAATTGTCCACTACCCATCTTCTTGGCCCATGAAGTCATCTGGTGGTTCATAGAGGCTATCTACACTTTCAATGTTGTGATCTCATCAACCTCATGGAGACCAACCCTCTTTACTGAACCTCTCTCAGTACCATGGCCATAAGCATTGGCTATCATGTCTTCTATGAGTTGGGTGGCTTCTATTGCTGACTTCCCCCATTAAAGAATCTCTAGCTGCTAAATCAACCAAGGCTCTGGTAGGTGGTGTCAAACCATTGTAGAACATCTGGATCTATAGCATGGAAGATAGCCATGCTAAGAGCATCTTCTTATCAAATCTTTGAATATATGGGAATATAAAAAGTAAAGAGGAGAAGGCATGACCAGAAGAATTATGTGAAATAAGTGAATTTATCCAGTTGAGGCATTCTTTTTTGAGAATCAATGATTCCCTCCAGACAACTTACAAAAAAATCAACATTGGATACCTCTTCTTACTTTTTGTTTTCCAACAACAATTACACATTCCCTCGACCTCAAATTACAGTCGACGTGCCATTGCCCATATATGAAGAACCTAGTTCTTCAATCTCTCCTAAGCCTTATAAAGACATTCGAACTCAAACTGCTTAAATGAGCTAATTTCACCCCAACATTGATGAACTATTTTGCTAGAGTGAAGTACCTCTGCAAGAATTTTTGTCTCATCTTGTCCCAAGTAGTGATGCTACTCAGTAGGAGAGTTTGCAACCATATTCTCGCTTTATCCCTCAAAGAGAAAGGGAAACGTCTTAGTCTCAACCGATCCTTTGTCACACCATTCATCTTAACAGTGTCACAAATTTTCATAAAAGAGTTAATATGTGCCATCGGATCCTCAGTAGCCAAGCTTCCAAACTGTCGCTGCTGCACCATAGTAATCAGAGAAGGCTTCAACTCGAAGTTATTAGCATTGATGGGTATACGAGCAATTCCAGAGTAAATGTTATTAAACATTGGCTTGAAGAAATCCCGAAGTGGTGCTTTATCATCGTTTCCAACAACTGATTTGTTGCTCTTAGCCATATCAGACATGTGGCTTCTAACTTCTAACCAAGTCTAGCTTAGTGTTTTGGACAAGTCTAAGTCATTCAATCCAAGAGAATCTCTACTCATCCACACCTGAAACACCACAAGCAAAGAAAATAAATCAAGTGTAACTGATTAAAATAAAACAAAACAAAACAAAATAAAATGTCTTAATTAAAATTTAACCAATTTCGATTGGTTTTGGGATTGTTATGCACTATTCCCCAACAATAGCGCCAAAAACTTCTTGGGATTTATTGCAAGTGTATAGGATCACAATAGTAATATATGGTAGAAAACGGAAGTATCATCCTCAGGGAACGGTATATGAGACAACAATATCAAATCCCTACCTAATATCAGTTTTAGTTTTATCAGGGCTTAAAATCAAGTTTTGAACTATGGCAAACTAAAATAAAAAGAAAGTAACATTGCTTTTAAAAATATATAAATCAAGTTTTTTTAGGATTATAAATCATCATGTGATCCCTTCTAATTTTTATTTCAATTAATCAAATTCCTAACCCTGTAAGTTATAGCACTTATCATTAAAACTCTCTCTCGAGGTGCCTTAATACATATTAGTCTTGTTCCCTAATTCCCCCTCCCGAGGCGCATAGTTAACAACCTAATGCACTAAATTCTATAATCAGGTGCAACCTCCTATCAAGTTGACAACCTCCTGATCAATTGATCATTCTAAGTCTATATCTTGATTATCCAACTATTAAAGCTATCTCCTGAGTTAGTTTAATAGTTTGTAATCATTCTATCTATGACCAGTAGATAAAAAACATTAAACTCACAAGGTATAAAATAAACAATGGATTAATCAAAATAAAGAAGTAAAAGTTCCTACAATCCCATTTACATCTTAGAAATTAAAATAACTTAGCGTAGCATCATGTAAAGTTCATAGCACAAAGAATTAAACAAAGTAAAGAGCACACTCTGCAGCCTTGACCTTGTTCTTCGTCTTTCTCCTTCGTTCTGCTCTCTTTCTTCTTCTGGCCGTCAATATGAAAAACCTAACTTTTTTAACCTAATAATGTGATCCTATTTATATAGGCCACTCAAAAACACCTAAAACACGAATTACAAAACCCTAAATGTAACTCAATCGCATTACCGCGATAAGGAACCTGGTAGTGGAAATAATCAAAAACCCACAAAAATCCCAAAGTTGATGAATCCCCATGTTACCGCGGTATTGTATCACAACAATCACTCTGCACTAATATTTATTCTCTAGTTACCGTTATATATTACTGTAGTAATGCATTTTCTGCATTGTTTTGCGTTCTGAATACGTCGATAGTTGTCCACAGTAATGTTTTACCTGTTTTTCCTCATGTTCATGCTCATATTACCGCAGTAATCAATTGCTCTATAGTGGTAATACAGTGAAATCCTTCATTTTAAGAACTTCCTCATCTTCTTCTTCAATCTACTAGTTGCCCTTCAACTTGAACCTGCATAAATCACTAAAAAAAACATTTCCCTGGCATTAAATCATAGATAGAAATACATAAAAACCATATTTAAATTCTCTAAATATGCAACTAACATGCAATGATCCTATAAATACATTTGTGCATAATTATAAGTAAATATATCATATTTCTTATCGAAACCCATGCAAAATTTATATAAAATACATAGTATATAGTTAGTATGCAATGCAACTAACATCCTCCTTCGTATTTTGCCTCAAAATGGGCAAACACAATTTAGGATTTCAGGAAAGCTTGCACCCAGGTATATTAAGCCTTTTGAGATCCTTGAGAAGATCAACCCTATTGCTCATCGGCACCCTAATTCTCAGTCCTTTCATTTTTTCACATCAGAGTCACGTGCAAAGAAGCACACCTATTCTACATTAAATACTATAAATGTGTTGACCGCCGAGAACTAGGACGTTACTTTTCTCACATTCAAATCATAAACACAATTCAATCTCTTCGACATACCTTGACATTTAAACTGGATGAAACTAGAAAAGAACCTCAAAGTGAAATCTTCTAAAACATAACCTAAGTGACTAATATATAAACCATAAGAAAATTAATAATTTAAATCAATCTGGAGAGCAATATGCCCAGTTTAAACTATCTAATCAAAGAAAATGTTATAAGCCAACCTCCACAGTGAGGTTAGCAAACTAGCTACAAAATTGTCTAGGAGATGTTGTTGTAATAACTCAAACCCACTATCCACTGATATTGTCCCCACCTTAGCCACCATTAACTGCGTGTACGGTTTTGTTCTTGTCAAGACTTGAACCTAAGTCTCCCAAAAGCACTCGGTGCTAGTAAGGCTCACAATTGCTCATTTAACCCAAGCATCACTCTAGTGTCAGACCGATGTAGGATATTACAATCCACCCCCCATAGAGCAGTCCTATTCTCATGACTCACACCACTGTCAAACCTAGAGTGGCTTTGATACCATTTGTAATATCCCACATCGGTCCAACACTAGAGCGATGCTGTGACGACCCACATTTTTAATATCGGAACGATGGATCCGACATTCATGTACTCCGTGTATTTTTCTGGAATTATAATGAGAAAATACAAGATTTTTTCCAATTTTTCTCAATTTCGGATTAATTATTAAAGGAAAAAAGAAATAATTCGAGAAAATATAATTTTAAGGAGAAAACACATGAAAATATTAGGAAAAGGTATTTTCTTGAGGGAAAATAATTTATAGGATTGATTTATGAATTTTTAGAACAATTATCAGATTTTTAGAATGATAAATGAAATTTTTGGGTGAAAAATATAATTTTTGGAGGAAATAATTAATTTAATGATGAAATGATTTATAACATTGGTATTTTAACGAAAAATGATGAATTAAACAATTTATAATTGTAGAGGACGAAAAATGTGAAATTTTGATATATAATACATATATATGTGTATATGTATAAGTAGAAAAAAAAACATATAAAAAAAAAAAAGATAAGAGGTGGGGGGACCTGGGTTGACCAAGGCACTGGGCCTGGGCCGGCCCAGGCCCCACTGGGTCGAGCGCTCGGCCTGCACTGGCGAGCGCCCGTGCGAGAATCGGGCCGGACGCGCTATAATACCCCAAAATTTTGTCAAATAATTTAAAATAAATTAAATAAATTAAATAAATTAATTTCAAAGATTTTAAGAAATTTTGGGTGCAAATGGTGGGTTGGCACATGAAAAATAAAATAAATTAGAGATATAGTGAAAAT
>JAJIYU010013635.1:0-13730 GCA_030144865.1 Tinospora cordifolia
GATTGGGTGAGCTCAAGAGCCCAGTGGATCATACACAACACATCCATAGCGTTATTTAAACCAAACACTGAACATGCAAACACTTATCATCCATTAGGCATTTCAAACATTTATTAATCAATAGTTGTCAATTAGACTAAAAGGGGTTAACCTTTGTGTTCCAGATCTGGGGAAAGAGATCAACTCTGAAACTCAAACCCTTCTTTGAGATCATTTCTGAAACCCAGTTCATTCAGGTGTCAATCCTGACAACCAGTTCTAATTGTTCATGGAACACACACGAAGGACATTCGTCCCCGCGCCGGTACGTTGTTGAAATCTTTAATTAATCTTATTTTTGTGAACAGAGCACAATAGAATAAATATTTCATTAATAATTAAACATTCCATCAGCATGACATCATAAATCAATATTTTCATAGGTGAAAACAATGACTATCGATTTTTTATGTAGAAGATTGTACAAGACGCAACTACAGAGCATACTCTGTCGGTCATAAATAATATAAATTAAAAATAAAGAAAAATCTTTCACAAATCATTTAGTCAATAACCTTGCATATTTCTAGGCATTCAAACAATGCAAACATCACATATTCAACATTAAAATTCAAATAATACTAGGGAGTAGAGTAATCACTTCCACCTCAACTTGTTATGAGTCTTTGGCCAATAGTCTTCAGGATCTACGTTTTGAAAATTTCATTTAATAACTGCCCATGAACAGTACTGTATATATGAACAGTACCGTATATATGAACAATGCTAAATAGTAGCAGTGAACAGTATCGTATATATAAATAGTAAACTACATATGTGTACTGAAATGAACAACAACATCTCCAATCTTAAATAGAGACTAGAGCAGAGTGATTATATCTGCTTTGATCAGAAAAACCCTCCAATTGATTCAAAAGAGGTACCCAATAGCAGATCTTCACTACTACTATGCAGAAACTAGGATTTTTCCCTTCCTACTACTATATTTGATGTCGAAAACAGCTGAAGAACAAGAGAAGAGAAGAGAGTAATCAAGGAAATTCTTTTTCTTTCTGGAATGAATTTTCAGAATGGAGGGGGAGGGGGGGTTTTATATAGATTTTTCTGACAAAAAAAGATGAAACTGCACAGTTGTTAATAGTTTGTTACTGTAGCTACAGTGTCTATTACTGTAGCTACAGTAACCACCGAATCTTAATTTGTCTGTCGACAAAATAGTAACCGTATTTTTGAACGGTGACCGTATATTTGAACAGTAACCATATATTTGAATAGTAAATTTTTTTAAAGTTTTTTAACTCAAATTTTGGGTATTACAACACTAAAATTATAGGTATTACAACCTACCCTCCTTAAAATAAATTTCATCCTCGAAATTTGTACTTATCCACATCAATGTTGTTTGAAAAATAGTTGTAGGGTCAGTTCTAGAGTGAAGTTCAACTTTGAATTCTTCGTCTCTAGTTAGTGGTAGTCCATAGTGTATTATCTTTACAGAATAGGAGTATGAACATGGCATCCTAGTGCCAACAGGAACAGTGACACCGACAAAATAGTAGTACCAACAGTAACGCTGATAATTATGCCGATAAAACAGTGCCTTTGTCTGTAACGCCGAAAATTATGCAGATAAAACAGTGCCTTTGTTAGTAATACTTAATAATTACGTCGATAAAATAGTGCCTTTGACTGTGACGCTGACAATTATGTCGTTAAAACAGTGTCTTTGTCTGTAACGCCAACAATAACGCTTAATAATTATGCTGTTATAATAGTGTCGTCTTTTCTCCTTTAAATTTCTGGCTATTCGCACCTTTTCACCATTTTGGGTCATCCATTTCTCTTGCTCTGCAAAAATGCTCTTCTTCTTCTTTATTGCAGTTATGGTTTCCTTGCCATCTGAGTCTAGTGATTCCTCCACTCCTCCGGTGCGTTCTACTACCATGTTGGTGCCGAAACCGCAAAGGTTCAAAACGTTGGCTCATAAGCCTGTTCTTCCACCACCGGTGAAACTCAACTCAGATTCTTCAAATGATGAGCTTCCACTCGCGAATGCCCCAGCACAAATGTCTCAATCTGAATCGCCTCCTAAAGGTAAGGATCCTTTATTCACTCGATCTACTCGTTCTGATTCAGTCTCTGTTTCTCTAGTAGAATCAAAGGTTCCAGTCTCTAACCTGATGTGCTCGGAAACTCCTCCTCCTCCTTCAAGCTCAAAAAAACTTAGAAAAATTTCTAAGATATATGAGATTCAAGAAACTGGTGAGTCTTCTCAAGTAAACCCTTCTCCAATCCAATCTACAATGACTACAGCTCAAGCTTGTGGCTCTAGTGATCAAGAGGTCATTAGAGGGTGCGATAGAAGGAAAAGAAGAAGGTTTATTAGTGTAAGAATGCGATCTTCGGAAAGATACACCGCAAAGATTAATTTAATTAAAGGAAGACACTGGCTTGGAACTTTTGATACTAATATTGAAGCTGCTCTTGCTTATGACAAAGCTATTATCTCCATGAAAGGTTTTCAGGCTAGAATTAATTTCATCTACTGTCCAAGCTCTGCTTTTCTCTTTCTTTCTCCACTTCCTAGCAATGATGCCAGTAGCAACCCTTCAAATACTACTACTACTAATGTTAGTAGTACTAGTACTTTGTCGTCACTCATTCCATCTATTTTTGATACGTGTGGTAATATTTCAACAAATGGGTCTCCTGCCACTGTCAGCAAAAACATCAATAACTCCTTTTGCTCCAATGATTCAAGATATGAGCACTTGGAGAGCATGATTCTTGAGACTTGCTTAAGGCCATCTTCCAACTCAAACTCAAATCCAATTAATTTTGATCCTTCTACTACCACTGTGCCTGGTCACTCTGACGATGTTCTTGTATCTGATCTAAATGTTTCAAATAATGATGAATCAGATTTGATGTCGAATAATGCAGGTTTTCATCCAGGTATATGGAAGAGTTGGATCATGGAATGTTATGGGCCAATGGGCAATCGTTGTCACCATCAACTTTATTATCATCATGCGATGTTAATATTATTGATGAAGCAGTTACTAATCTCAGCATTGGTCCTCAAATGTTGGAAAGTGCATGTATGGGAGATCTCTTTCCCGTGAGTCAAGATCTTGATCTTGGAGACTATATGTCTCAGTAGCAACAACTCTTTTTATGGAAGAAAAAGAAGAAGAAGAAAAGAGAAGGAAAAGGAGAAGACGTTCTCTTTTTGGCTTGTTTCATTGAGAGAGACCAAAGTTATTGCATCAACTTGGTCCTGTCTCAGTTTGAATTTTTGTTTTTTTGTGCTTTGATCTCTGTGTAATCTTTCTCAAAAAGAAATACCAAGTCGAGAAGTCGAATGTTTTTTTTAGTATTATTATTATTATTATTATTATTATTATTATTATTATTATTATTATTATTATTATTATTATTATTGCTTTTATTGCTGGAAATGGTGTGAAATTATAATAACCTAGACTATTCAATCTCATCAAGATCTTGGGCAGGGCAATTTGAGGTATATGATCATCAACGTTGGGTTGACAGAATAGTTGGTATAAAGTAAATTGCCCAATATTTTTAAATTAGTCCAACTTCGTATCTTTCCGATATGAACCGTATATCTCAGAGAGGTCATATTTATGTGGGTTGGAAATAAAGGAACGGTTTCATTACCTAAAATGAAGAACATTTCCCCCTGAAGGACTAGTCCAATAATACCACTCACTGGTAAATAGCGCATTATTTCTTTGCGAGTCTCTGCTAGCCATAAAATGATCATCAAGGTGACCATCTGTTATTTGGGTCATCATTACCCACCACAAAGATTCCTTTTTTCTATACTAATGTGATGCTACATTTATATTTCTAGGTTCTCGATTGTGGCCTATCAGTTTATGCTTCTAAGTTCTGTTTTGAAGATTTTCAAAATCTGCTAATGTCGTTGGGTACCAGATTTGGTTTCAAAAAAAATAAGCAATAAAGCATGCATATCACACAATCATACAATCAAGCTAGCACAAGAAGGTTCCAAGCCTCCACCAAAGCTTTCAAGTTCAAGTGTTCCATACCACTCTACCCCTTCCACTTAGGTTTTCACCCAGAACAAAGCTGCACCCAAACAATTTTGCAAGTGTCTCGATGTCCAAAGCTTCCCAAGCTCTACTACACTTGATTGTCTCACACCAGCCAAGAATAGGAAAACAAGTTCGTCCAAAGCCACTGATCACTCACTATACATGGTCTGTCATTCTCCGAGTCCAGGATTCCTCTATATCCCTGAATCCTATGCGTCTCATACCATATAGAAACCAAAGATATAGGATCCTCCCGATCTCGTGTCTTGACCAAACAAATGTTTTTTTTTCACACATTATCAATCTCTACCTTATGCCCTAAAAGATTTTATTTATGATCCACTGTGCCACCCTTAGCAACACCCAAGTTTCTACCTAAGGTCTCTTTCCTAGACCTACAATACAATTCATTTTCTATTATCATTATACTGGGAGGCACACTATTATTAATTTACATTGATCTGCTAGGTGATGTTTTCAATAGTTACTTGAAAAAATGATTTGGTGAGCTCAAGAGCCCAATGGATCATATACAGTACATCCATAGTGTTATTTAAACCAAACACTGAACATGCAAACACTTATCATCCATTAGGCGTTTCAAACATTTATTTATCAATAGTTGTCAATTAGACAGAAATGGGTTAACCTCTGTGTTCCAGATCTGGGGAGAGAGATCAATTCTGAAACCCAAACCCTTCTCTAGGATCACTTCTGAAACCCAGTTCATTCAGGTGTCAATCCTGACAACTAGTTCTAATTCTACATGAAACACACACGAAGGACGTTCGTCCCCGCGCTGGTATGTGGTTGAAATCTTTACTTAATCTTATTTTTGTGAACAGAGCATAATAAAATAAATATTTCATTAATAATTAAACATTCCATCAGCATGACATCATAAATCAATATTTTCATAGGTGAAAACAATGACTATCAATTTCTGATATAGAAGATCGTAGAAGAAGCAACTACAGAGCATACTCTGTCGGTCATAAATAATATAAATTAAAAATAAAGAAAAATCTTTTACAAATCATTTAATCAATAACCTTGCATATTTCTAGGCATTCAAACAATGCAAACATCACATATTCAACATTAAAATTCAAATAGTACTAGGGAGTAGAGTAATCACTTCCACCTTAATAGTAATTCCCTGAATCTCAACTTGTTCCGAGTCTTTGGCCAACAGTCTTTAGGATCTACGTTTTGAAAATGTCATTTAATAATTGTCGATGAACAGTACCGTATATATGAACAGTGGTAAATAGTAATACTGAACAGTACTGTACATATGAATAGTAGACTATGTATGCGTACTAAAATGAGCAACGACATCTCCAATCTTAAATAATGACTAGAACATAGTGATTATACCTGCTTTGATCAGAAAAACCCTCCAATTGATTCAAAAGAGGTACCCAACAGTAGATCTTCACTACTGCTATGCAGAATTTAGGGTTTTCCCCTTCCTACTACTATATTTGCTGTCTAAAACAGCTGAGAACAAGAAAAGAGAAGAGAGTAAGCAAAGAAATTATTTTTTTCTTGCTGGAATGAATTTTCAGAATGAGGGGAGGGGTGGGTTTATATAGATTTTTCTGGCAGAAAAGGATGAAGCTGCAGAGTTGTTAATAGTTTGTTACTGTAGCTATAGTGTTTGTTACTATAGACCTTAATTTGTCTGTCGACAAAATAGTGACCATTTTTTTGAACAGTGACCATATATTTGAACAGTAACCATATATTTGAACAGTAAATTTTTTTTTAATTTTTTTAAACTCAAATTTCGAGTATTACAACACTAAAATTGTAGGTATTACACAACTAAAATCTAAATGGTGCAATTTGATAGTGCACAATAAGATGCAATGATCAATAATGTAAGATCATATTTAGACACCAAAACATGTGATCTACCAATGCATAAATGAGTGTTATGACTTATGACCAGCCATGATATGTTTATAAATAGAGAACCTCATTATTTAATTTTTTATTTTAAAGTTACAAAAAAATTAATTTCTCTTTCTCTCTCTCGCTCTCTCTCTCTCTCTCTCTCTCTCTCTCTCTTAGTTTTTATAATACTTTTTTATTATTTGCGAGTCAAGTACACTAATTTGGTCTAATTATTAAAGTGGGCACAGGGGCCAAGCCAATTACATTAGCGAGTGAGCCATTGGATTGAGATTTCTTCTTGATTTCGCTTCATGCCCAAACAACCTTAGTTTTGTTGCTTAAACGTTTGCTCTTTAAGTGTTGCAATCACTTAGATAAAGATTGTTGTATCTTGAGAAATAAATGTCATATACCATAAATATCTAAGTGAATAAGACATCATTGTCTTACGAAGATAGAATGATAGTTCACCCTTAATGTATCATAGTTATTTTGCTAAATATACAAGTGGTACTATAACAAATTTTTTGAGTCTCCATTAATTGTGCATGAGAAATTAACATTGTTAATTGTATTTAATTTATTTTAATTCAAACTCTTTTATACTAAATTTAAACTCATTATTTTTTTTTATTTATATGAGTCAAATTATCATATTTTAACATAAATTGCCACTGACTCTCTCCATATCATTATATATCTTTACCCTTTGTTTATCATCTATGTGTGTGTACCTATATATAAATATGGCCTAGCTGAATTGTTACGATAAATAGTTCGAAAGGGCTAACCTATCAGTACCCAATCACCAACTCTAGTAGGTGTCCGTGACTCTGTGGGTCTCAGTGCCATCCTGATTCCTCCTTGCCCCGCTGTTCAACGCGTGTGTATAATTCAGTAGTGTACTGCACACTTCTTTCGTCCTTTAATTACAGTTTTCACATTCCACAAACAAGAGGGACGTAGAACCCATGAACTGTGTGCCAGACCCTACAAAAACTATAGCAGTTTTCCCATTTCTTTTCACTTCCTCATCATCAATCGATCCATCGCCTTCATCATATCTGCCATGAAAATGCAACACCCTCAAAAGCTCAAGCCTTGTCCCCTTGTTAGTATATTATCTTATTTATTATATAAGATATTATATATTATATTATAATATCTTATCAGATATTATAATATATTATATAATATCTATTTTATATCTTTTTCCTTTTACACATTTAAGAATTTGTCTATTTATATCAGTGTAATATCATTGTAAATCAATTAAATCAATATTATTTCATCTTTTCATCATGGTATCAGAGCGAGTTTCATCCTCTCTTGGTTTTTCATTTTTCAGCCGGCCAAATTGGCCCGCTAGAATCACTTCAATCGTGGTCGATGTTATGTTGTTGCCGTTCGCATCTGCGATTTCTCTAGTTCTATTAGCATTGCTCCTTCTTCATCGTCATTCTAGTTTGCTGCTTCAGATCTGAATCGATGAAGATATTGTAGTAGATCTGACTCACGATCTACTCTCTGTTCTTCTCTTGTTGTTCGCAATTCAAATCTACTGCCACTCCTTGCTGTTTTGAATGTTGTTCGCCTCTGTAGTTACTGTGTTTTTGCTCCTCATCTTACTGCTATTGCTCCTTTTCTAGCTTGCTCACTGCTGTTGCATTTTTTCTTATAGTTTGCGTGTTGTTCACGCTTGTTATGCTACGGTATCTCCCATGCCGCATCTTTTTCTTGTGCGCTAATTAGTGCGCTTGTTATGCCACGGTATCTGTCGTGCCATATCTTTTTTTGTGCGCTAACTATTGCACTAGTTATGCCACGGTATCTCCCGTGCTGCATCTTTTCTTGTGCACTAACTATTGCGCTCGTTATGCCATGGTATCTCTCGTGTCGCATCTTCTCTTGTGCGATAACTATTGCGCTTGTTATACTACGGTCTCTTCTGTGTCGCATCTTCTCTTGTGCACTAACTATTGCGTCTGCATTTTGTTGACAAACTCAAGATGATTTTTTCTATCACCTTGAGTTTGAGGGGGGATGTTAGTATATTATCTTATTTATCATATAATATCTTATCAAATATTATAATATATTATATAATATCTATTTTATATCTTTTTCCTTTTATACATTTAGGAATTTGTCTATTTATATCAGTGTAATATCATTGTAAATCAATTCAATCAATATTATTTCATCTTTTCATCACCCCTCTCCTCTTGCGGTATCTTTAGCTACTGCACTCAATCCGTTCTTAGCCCGACTCACACCCAACCCCCAACCCTCCCACCTTCGTCCACCCCCCCACCACCGCCACCCCCTCTCTCCAAAAGCCAACCCGAATCATTTTCCTCTTCTTCCTCAACCTCCCAAAGTTTCACGCAGTGGTGCTTTCCCTTACCTAAAATAATTTAACAATTAATTTAAACCTAAAATAAATAATTAAAAACTGAAAAATCTAAATTTAAAATTGCAACATCCAACTAAACACTACCAATTTAGTAATAACAATGAAGAAGAAGTTAAAACTAAAATCAAATCTAAAACTAAATTAGAATCGCTAAACAATAAAAAGAAATAACTAATAAATAAAAAAATATAAAACGACTAAAGAGTAGAAAGGAAGTGGTTGATGTTGCAACTATAATCTTCAATTTCTCCATTCTCCCTTCAGTGCTGCTAAAACAAAATTTTCTTCTCACTTCCCCTACTTTTTTTTTCTTCTTCTTTCTTTTTCTTTCCATCCCGTTGCTAATCTTTATATATACATAGCTTCCAACATCTTTTAAATCTTATTTTCCCTCTATAACTCTTTTCTTTCTCTTTTAATTGAACTATCCTACTAATCTTTCGTGGATAGTAGGATTCTAACTTTATATTTGATAGAGTGTGTCATTCTCCTCTTTCATTAATCTACACTTGGATCATATATCATCCTCTTATTTGAACCTATATATATATAACCAAATAAATAAATATTCATGGAAGAGGCTATTTCTTGTATCTTATTTTTATTTAAATCACATTGTAACGACCCTCATTTGTGAATATCTATTTCTGTATATTTTTCTAAAAATTGTAATGAAAATACATGAATTATTCTCAATTTTTTTAAACTTTGAATTTCTTATTGAAAAAAAATGAGAATAATGGTAAAAAATGCAAATTTGAGGAAAAAATATGTAGAATCATAAGGAAAATGTTATTAATTCAGAGAAATAATTTTTAGAATTAATTATTAAATTTTTGGAATAATAATAAAATTTTTAGAGAAATTAATAAAATTTTTGGGAAAAAAATGTAATTTTTGGTGGGTTATTCAATTTTTAGGAAAAAATAATTGTATAAATAACGAAAATAGTATATAATTAGAGGATTTTGGTAAAGAATGATAAATCAAATGATTTCAATAATTTTAGAAAAAATTATGAAAAACAAGTATATATACGTATATATATACGTATATATATACATATATACAAAGGAGGAGAAATAAAAAATAAAAAAATAAAAAAGGGGTTCCTAGGTAGCCAGGCGTAGCGCCTGGCTGCCCAGGCCCAAAAAATGGGCCAGCACACGGGCTGGGCACGCGTGGGCCTAGCGGCGCCAGCCTGTGCGCCTGTGTGCGCGAACGGGTCAAGCCGCACGTGGGCCAGCTCGCCCCACTCGGCCCACGCGCGGCAACCCCCTTTTTCACTCTCCTTTCCTTCCTTCTTCCTCCCCTTCCTCATTTTTAGCCAGAAATCAGCTGGAATTGTGCGAAAAACCAGTTTTTCAATGGTTTTTGCCCATTGTTTTGATCATCAATACACTCCCCCAATAGCTCCCCATGTTCCCTGGAACATTGAGCCGTGAGCCAAGGTATTATCAACTGGATAGATTGCAAAAATCTCATCCAAACCAACTACAAGAAATCCTTGATCTGGTTTTTCTGCATTTTTGGCTTGCAAACCCACCACCTTCAAACCTCAATATCTCTCTCATCCAAAGTTCGTTTTGGACGTTCTCATAGTCGTTGGACAGCTCAGACTGCCCTCTTCAACAAAGTCTAAGCCATTGGTCACGAACACATGACATTTGGAGCGGAAACGGCCATGAACTTTTATGTTCGCGACTGCAAAACCCAGAAAAGTGATGTTGTTTGATTTTTGGAAGGTTGATTTCTTGGCCATTCGAGGTTCGTTCTTAAGGTATTATAGCTCATTTTAAAGCTTATAATGCCTACTTCAACTTTCATTTTATAAGAAATACCAAATGACCTCTTGAAATATATCAAAAATGGCGTCGAAGAGGGATTGTTTGCAACTGCAGAACCAAAAAAATCAGACAAACTGTGTTTTGGTCGAGTTTGTGAGGCAGTTTCATGGGTCATCCGAACTCTGATCTTGAGGTATTATGCCTCATTTTAAATTTTGTTATGTCTACTTCATTTTCTATTTTATGAAGAATAACAAATGAGCACTCAGATCATGTAAAAAACAATAATGAACAGGCCGAGTTTGGAAAAATTTGTCATGACACCATTATTTTGTGCTTGCTGTCATGAATTTTTAAAAAATACTTAGACATGTCCAATTTATCTGAAATTTGGAAGATACATTCTTGAAGCAACTACGAATGTTGCGTAAAAATTTGGTCTCAAATAGATAAGTCTAAGGGGGTCAAATAAGTGACCTTTTGACTATCATATGCAATCCAGGAAACCAAAATTTCCTAATATCACCCTTCGAAAACATAATAAACGGGGTCCAAAATTCATGAAATAAAATTCTGGAGACATCTTAGGAAGTGTAGATCATAACTGAAAAATATTGTGCAAATCCAATATACGGATTGACAGCAGAAAAATTGTGAGTCCTGCTGCACAGTTAGAACAAATAGGACCAGATTTGAGCATCTCTATGATTTCACTCAAAAAATCATAGTAAATGAGATCAGAAAAATTGAAACCAAAAATTTGGGAAACATTTGAATGACATAGATCAAATCTGGAATTCTCACACAAATCCAATGGTCCGATTAATCACAGGGAATTCAGGAACTTCACTCTATAGATAGGAAGAAAAATCCAAAATTTGGGGCTCTTGTCATTTCAGTTGGAAAACGTATCAAATGAAATCCAAAAATAGAAACATAAAATTCTAGTGAATATTTGAAGGGTCTGAATCAAATTTGAAAAGTTTCGCGTAAATCCAATAGTTGAATTGACCGCAAGAAAATTGACAAATTTACTGCGCAAATTAAACAAAAAGGCTTAGAATTGACTAAATGTTGAAAATTGGGAATTTTTACCCAATTGACCAATGTTGACCAATTTTTACTAGATTGACCGAGTTTCACCTAGTTGACCAAGTTTGACCGATTGACCAGGTTTGACCGATTCGAATTCGAATTGACCGAGACCGATTAGGAATAGTAAGACCGAATTAAGCAATGTTTCACGAGAAACTGAAATTGGGTCTAACTTAACGCAGATTTGAGCATAGATCAAGGGACTGGGCCGAGTGTCGAAGGGACATTGGTGCGCGGGACCCGAGGTGAGTAGTTTAATTCAGTTGTTATCTTAACTGTATTCCTTGCATGGAAAATGATTGAAATTATCATCAGTTGAATGGTTTCTCGTGTTGACCTAAAATGATTGATTTAAAATATATGTAGTTGTACACTGATAGGGAGACCATAGGCTCGAGGTTCGAGCGTAGAGTCAGGGTACACGATGAGATTGATTTAGGCTCGAGGTCCAAGTGTCGGAGTTAGGGCATATGATCAGTGCGCCTAGCCTCACACCCGCTCAAGCACGACACTTGAGGACCGAGCGTAGGGTTAGGGTGTTCGATGAATGCGTCTAACCCTTGACCTGCTTGAGTGGCTGGTACGCCTGACTCATGACCCGCTTGAGCGATGACCATAGGGTTGTATTTGATTATTTGGACCCTAGTCTTGATAAAATTTTGAGCTGCATGTATTTAAACTATTTTTTCTTCAAACTGTTGCACTGTTTATAACTGTTTTTATAATATATCATTATTCTTGAGAAATTGTTTCACCGTTACTATTCATGCATACATGCACTATTTTTGGATGTCGGTTAGGTAATATGCTAGTTTTACTACTCACTGAGCCACGTTGACTTTTAGGTTCATTACTCTACTAACATTTTAAGTTCCTCAGCAACTAATAGAGGGCAAGGCGTGGCGATAGACTAATCCCAAAGTAATCCTCTGTTTCTTTTTGTTTCTATCTGAGGTCAGTCACCTTTCGTATGTTTGTAATGGTTTAGTGGTCAAACTGTACTTTTGGGACACGATAATGTGTAATATTTTGTTGCTTCTGCACCTTACAGTATGAATGTTTAAATTACTCTAATGTCTTTTGTCGTAGAAATGGGAATGTAAGGGCTTAACAACGATTGGGCAAACTTAACTCAATGAGTAAGTTCGTTGAGTCACTGTGCCGGTCTGGCCGTCCTTCGGCCTAGGGAAGGGGTCCCGACAGACTTGGTATCAGAGCGTCCAGGTTTCAAAAACTAAAGAACATTGATGAGTGAAGGGCCTAGATGACATCAGAGTGAATGCAAAAGTAAACAAAACCCCAAACTTGAGAGAAAAAGGGGAAACTATCAACCATAAAACATATTTTGAACATAATGTACGATAGTACTAAGTGTTTAGAGTCAGGTCTATTTCGAATAGAAGAATAACCAACAATTCAATTCAAAATGCAGATAAAAGATGATGCCCAAGCGGGGTGGAGCTAGGAGAGGCAGACCACCAACCAGGCCTAGGGAGTCGACACCCCCACTACCACCACCTCCACCTCCAGTTCAGCCCGAGCAGGAGGACCCCATGCAAAGGCTTGAGGCTGTGATTAGGGCCTCTAACGAGGCTATGCAAGCCCAAACGGCCTTAGTAAGGGAGAGACTCAATAGACTGGAAGCAGAGAGGTATACAGATGAGCCATCCACGTCAGCAGGACCCTCTGTACCGATTGCACCAGTGGCGATGATCGCCCCTACTGTCTTGTCACCATCGCCTACTCCACCTACACCACCCATTTTGGAGCCACTAGTTCAGGGAGTAGTAGCGGCGGTTGCCCCCACCCAGTACAGACAGGGAGATAAGAAAGCATATGCCCGGCTACTCAAGAGTTTCATGGACTTACGCCGTGCGACGTTCACAGGTGGTATCAATTTGGAGGCGGCAGAGCATTGGTTACTAAATATGGAGAAGAATGCTGAGACTTTGCAGCTATCAGAGGTGGGTCGAGTTCTGTTCTTAGCGCACATGATGGAGGGTGAGGCCGCTAGATGGTGGCAGACTATGAGGAGTATAAAGGTTCAGATCACTTCTTGGGCCAGATTCAGAGAGTTATTCCTTCAGGCTTATGTTTCAGAGGTGAAACGGGAACATAAAAAGATGGAGTTTATGGGCTTGTGCCAGGGGACCATGACAGTGAGAGAGTACACCCACCGGTTCCTACAGTTGGAGACATATGCCCCGTAGTTGATTGCTGATCCAGGTAAGAGGTCGTGATTTTATAGACGAGGGCTGAGCGTTGCTATTAGACAGGCGACTTCTACGTCTAAGGCTCAAACCTTAGAAGAGATCCAGCGAGAGGCCCTTCGATATGAGATGGCTGGGCTAGATGGGCGCCCTGAGATTTCCATTGTGTAATACCCTGAAGATCTATGAGACGGCCACGTCACTAGTGAACAACGAAAATGGAATAACAAAGTCA
>JAJIYU010013636.1:0-13721 GCA_030144865.1 Tinospora cordifolia
GTAGGGTCTGTTGAACATTGCTGAAAAACTGGTGAGTTTAAGAGTAACTGTTGTCCGTGTGTAGAGCTACTTCTTGGAAGAAGAAGTGCTGTGTCCTCACTCCATTGTATACCTGCTTTTTCCTCATAGTGGATTCCTGAACTGGGCGAGGCCCCGCAGATGTAAGCTGTTGAGCTGAACTGCGTTACCATATTGTGTGTCACCTCTATCCTTACTTATCATCTTATCTGTGGTGCTCTTGTGACTCTAAAATTACAGTTTTCTTTGCCGATCAGTGAAAACACACACTAATCAATGAATTGTTTGATCAATCTTACCAATCATTTTTATTTATATGTAGATAAGAGGTTGACGAGTTTTACCAATGAGCGAGCTCCTTCGCCGATCAGTTAAATTAGTAACATTAATAACAAATGATATTGTATTCAACTTATTGGTTAATAAGAACCTTGAAAGTGTTAGGAGCCTGTTACTAGTGTATATGGTAATTGAACAACATGGCTAATAGCTAAATAGTGAGACATGAGTGCTGAAGTTCATTATATTAACTTAAAAATGATAGTGGATAAGATAAGAACTTTTTTTTACCAAGCCACTTGCAGGTTTCAAGTCTTGACACTGCCTCACCGTATTGGTTAGGAGCTTAAAGCCATAATACATCAAGACAGATTCATCTTGAGATCCCAGAGCTCACAAAGAAAGCACTTATAGTCACTTGCAATGGTACTACCTAAAGCTACCTACAATTCACATAGTTTCTCAAACAGTAGTTTTATTGCAGGCATGCGCCAGAGGAGATTCAATAGCATGGAAACTGGAGCTACTGCCACCCATGGGTGGTGATCGACGATGCTTCACAGGTCTGCCATGAAAGGCCTATAATCTGCTTTAAATTGCACACACATAGCCGTAATTGCAGCCACCTGAACAACTTCCTTCACTGAGTACTACCCTCCAAAGCTAGATCAATAATCTGGACAACCTTTTCTCTATCCATGGGCCAAGGTAAGGCCTTCTCATGCATGCCCCAAGTGACAAAAGAAACAGGAAAGGATTGTAAGTATTTTTTTTTTTTAATAAGGGTTATGATCTTTACATGGGCCTACATCTTCAAATAAGTTAAGTTGTGAAATTATTTTTCAATAAATAGCATGGCAATTAAGTTGTTAAGTTGTCTTTTTGTTTTGTTTCTCTTTTTTGGCTCTATCAGCCAGTTCACATATTCTAATTAGAAAAATCTCCTTTACATAATTTCTGAAATATTAGTTTTCCTGCTAAAGAATTTATGGCATAAGCAACAGGTTACTTGTGGTATTTACTCTTTAGCTGGTTTGGAGTAATGAGTTGTTGGAGAAATGCAAATTATTGCACCTTCTTTGTTGGTACTATTATATGAAAATGATTTATCTTTAACACCATTATTTATTCAAAGCAAACACCAAACTAATTCTAACACCATTTATATTTTAACTACTCTTTGGTGTTATATGCAGTGTTTGTAACACTCCATATTTTAATTAGACACGTAAATTAATTTAAATAGAAATAAATGAGTATGAATATACGTATGTTTACAGAATACGTGTATAGGTACGTGTTAATTATATACATGTATTAAAAATATACATTACATGTATAAATTAATTAAAGTAAATAAATGGGTAGAAATTAAGTAAATTGAGTTATTTAAATTAAATAAAGGGGTATACATACATACATATATATATATATATACATGTATATATGATTTGGATGATTAAGTGGGTTAGGAAAAAAAATGAAAATATATATATATATTTGGATGGGTGACGTACATATGGTGATTTAAATATATGTATCATGAGCAATCAAGTGGAGCAACTAATCAATTAAAGCTAATTTGGTAAATGGACAAAATATACATATATAGGTTGGTACGTGGGTTTGGAACAAGGAAAATCAAAACAAAATTTAAAGTATAATATATGTGGGGATGAAATTGAATTTGGGATATTTTTTTTTATTAACATGTCTTATATGATGTATAGGTGGGCGTTGGAAATTTGCTTCAAAATTTGCATGGGAGAATGGAATGGTGTGGTTACATGTGTAAAGAATGGGCAGTGGTTAGTAATTGATGTGGTATGATATTTCACCAGCTTGATGAAAACAAAGGCAAATGGGTTGAGTGGCTGGTGAAATGAATAAAATTGAGCACGTGATGAGTGGTGGCCGAATGGATGGTGGGGCGGTTGGATGATGGCAAGTATTTTATTTCTTTAACCTCATTTCCTCCTGTCATTTGGAGCTCCAGAACAAGGTTGGCTGAACAGAGAGGAAAGGAAGGAAAAAAACGTTCGTTTTCTCGTCGGATTCGTCGTGCAGGTAAGGTATTTCTTCAAATTCTAGTTACAAAAACGCTAATTAAGCTTTGTACTACAATCCTAAGGGTGTAATTTTTATTGTAGATAGTGTTTTATAGTCATACCCAAAAAATGAGTATTTTCCTACAGTGAGAAAAACTCAATAAAAAATATACCAAAACACTCCTGACGATAAGTAGATTCTAGATATATGGTTAGATTTTGTTCGTTTATCCTGTAGATTTTAAAATAAATACTCAAAGTTTTATAACCTTTAGATAGGTTTGTAGGTATGTTAAACCCAAATAAAACTCTGATTGAGACCTGTAGAAATGTAGAGAATGAAAATATGGACTCATTGACACCAAAATTATGAATTTTGGATACCAATTGAAATTTTGAGGTACGATTGAACAATGAGGTTTTTAAGAAAAAAATATAAAAAATTACGAAAAATATGATTTAAAAGCCTATTTAAGTTATTTTCTGCCGTAAAAATATTTTATATGATCAGAAAATTAGTGTTATGATTATTGAGATTATTTGAGTCAATGCGCATCAATACGTGAGGTTGATGTGCGTGTGTAATTAAAAATAAGAAATAAATACATTAGAAATTGATTATAGAAATGAATTTGAATTTGATTGGTACTTTTAAAATTATTTTTGATAGGATAATTTTGGTGAATTGAGTATAGAGGTTGAAGTGGATATTGGAAATTGATTGACAATAATTTTGGCGAATAATATTTATTTTTGGGTATTTCGGAGAATATTGCTTTATGTCTAAAACTTCTGATTTTCTTAAACATGAATGGGTGCACCTGATATGATATGAAATGATGGATTATATATTATTGAATTTTACAGTAAAGGTTGAAAAAGCTGGTTATTTACCAGAGAGTGAGTGACGTGCCAACGGGATTTAGTGTTGGTATTCTGTGAGTATTTCTTTATCTTTGTTATTTATATGGCATTGTAGATAAAAAAAAATGGTTTGAGTGTAAGCATGTTATTGATATGAGCATATGTTGCATTTGATTTGGCTTTCATGAAATTTTATTTACATGGCAACGGGTTTTGGATTTGCAAGAACAGGTCTAGAATATGATATCATTTCAATGGACTGAGCCATGAGAATAATACTTCTTTATGTGATAATCCTATGAGACTGAGCCATGAGAAGTATCAGCCTTTTCCTATGTGATAATCCTTAAAATGAGTCGAAAATGAAAAAAATCAGAGTTGCAGTCTACTTTTGTTGAGGCCAAACAAGAAGTGAGACTGACTCTAGATCTGGAAGGATAAGGAGATGCATAATTATTTTAAATGGAAGGATAAGGAGGTGTATGATTGTTTTAAATTAGCATGAGCACTATGTTAAATGTATTTATGTATTTTGTAAATGAGAATGCTGAATTTGAATGTTTTATTTAATTTGAGAATTTGCATGTTTATGTAAATGCATCTAAATACCTTAGATAAAGAATATTCACTGGGCATGTTGTAGCTCACTTAATTTTTAACATTTCAGGAACCGATAGAAAAGGAAAAAGGCCAGCGCCAAGACTAGACAGCTCTTCCAGTTTTACTATGTGCGTGGACTTATCTATTTAATGAGTTGTACTTTTGGATAGTTATAATTATCATTGTATATGTAATATCAGCTAGAGAGATATCAGTGTTACTTTCACTAAGATGAGAGTGGGAAATAGTTTTGATTTGTGAATGATGTATGGGATACCCTGTGTATGTTTGTGGATCATAACATTGTTTATCAGGTGAAAATTCCATTGTGGATAAGTCCAAATTTTAGAGGAGACTCTGTCCAAATTTTTTTAGGGATATTGAGTAGTATTAACTGTGAGAGGTTGACATAGTATTGTATACGTAGATGTAGCGTATATGATATTATGTGCCGGTCGTGATGTCACTTCTATGAAGTGGGTTGCGACAGTGTTGATCCTAATCCCTTCACGATCTTGAATAGGTTAGCTAGCACATTTTATATGCAGTGTTATATGCAAAGTTAACCACATAACTTTTTATTTAAAATAAATTATTTTAGCTTATTTTAGCTTATTTTAGTGATCATGGTAAGCAAGTACTTGGTTGCCTTCTCGAATCACTTTTACCTCTATTTCAATTCTTGTTGTTATAACTCTTTAAGCAACTTGTCTCCAAGACGCTCTTTCACAAAATAAATAAATCTATAAACTAGATTTATTGTATTAACTGTTAAGATTGCTCCCCAGCTAATCTTAATTAGAGGTTTGTTTTCAGATATTACTTTTGAGTTTTTCTGCTTGAATTTATCAGATAAAAGTTGATGTTAACAGTAATTTCAAAGTTCATGAACTTTTTTTTTTTAATTTCTTGTTTTATTATTCTGTTTATAATTGCTACGTTAATCCATGATGCATGCTTGTCTTAATTCCTTTTTTGCCATTATCTTTGTCACATTAACCTGGAATTATTAGTTTCCAAGGTCTAATTATGTATGTAGGCATGCTTAATTGATTTGAAAGTGGCAATTAAATGAAAATTTTCTGTTCTTTCAATCTTGTTGAGGTACTACTTCTGTCTATGTCATTAATTGTCATAAATTTGTCAATTCAGGATCAGTAGCTATAATAAGTCAAAAGATCAATTTATGAAGGAATTTGGAAGCCTTATACAGGGTGCAGTGCCACAAATAATTTTTTAGATAGCGAGAATCTAAAAAATAGGGAGAATGATTTTTATATGGTAAACAACTCCAAACTAGGTTGGCAAGATTATTTTAGTCGAATTTAATATCACAGTGTTGTCAATTTGTGCTATTAATTAGTGTTGTGATGTCTAAAACTAACCCTTTAAGTCCTAATTTATAGAACTGATGGAAACCAAACACCAACTGCTAAGCACATTATTATGTTAAAGCATTCACATATGAAGTAGCCAAACTTCCATAGTTTTCTAAACTTGGTATCAGTGAATAAATGCAAATCTGAAATATTATAACACCAAATTAAAAGGTTTAAAACAAGCAAGCTGAAACGCATGGGTGGTTTTTCTTATTTAAATGCACTAGACGTTATTTGGTTCATAGATGTTTGTAAGCAAGCTATTAGCTAGTTGCCATGTCATTCATTTAGGCCTGCCATGTCAATATAAAAAATGCTTTCTTTTAAATGAAGTTGTTTAGGAAAGTTCTTGCTTGGTGCTTCTTACAATGTGAAACCTACTAATGTTTTGCTTTTAATTGTTTTTTATGCGTATAATGCAAGTTAGAGTTTTTTATGTTTTTATGCAAATAATTTGTACTGACAAATATTTTGCTAACCTTGTGGTGCAGTTATTATTGACAAATGAACAAGAATTGGATAAATTTAGTGGATAGAACGTCCCAAGTTTATATTGATGGGGTTAATCAGTTTTTGGATTTTGCATATGATAATAATGGTACCAACAAAAGAATTTATTGTCCATGTAATAGTTCTCGGAATCGGTACTTATTGTCAAGAAATGAGGTTAGAGAACATCTAATTGTGAAAGGATTTTTGCATCATTACAAGAATTGGACTAATCATGGTGAGCCTTACATTTTAATGCATAGCGAGCATAATAATACCAATAGAGAAAGATTAGTCAAGGATGATATGGTTGGGATGGTGTATGAGGCAATGGAGATTCCAAATGTTGAATCAAATTTGGATAACGATGATGATTCACATGAAAACATACATGATTATGGTCCTAATGAAGAAACAACAACATTTTTAAAAATTTTGCAAGATGCAGAACAACCACTCTATCCTGGATGTGAAGAATTTACAACCCTCTCTTTTATTATTAGACTACTGAATTTAAAAGTGATTTCTGGTTGGACAAATAAATCATTTACCTTGTTGCTAGAGTTGTTGATCGAAGCATTTCTTAAGAATACAAATCTCCCAAAGACATACCATGATGCTAATAAGCTAACAACAGACTTAGGTTTCACATACAAGACATGGGATGCATGTCCTAATAGTTGTATGCTCTTCAAAGATGAAGATAAAAGCCTAGATGAATGTACAGTGTGTCATGAATCATGATACAAACAATTTAATTGTGAAGCTAATCTACCTATTAATGGGGAGAAAAGAGTAGCTGCCAAGCAAGTGAGGTACTTTCCTTTGAAACCAAGATTAAAAAGATTTTTTATGTCATCCAAGACGGCATCACTTATGAAATGGCATGTGGAAGAACGTATTAATGATGGTGTGTTAAAGCATCCTGCTGATTCACTTGCTTGGAAGAGTTTTGATGAGAAAAATCCACATTTTGCTAATGATAGTCGCAATGTACAGCTTGGACTAATAACTGATGGCTTTAACCCATTTAGGATGATATCTGTATCACATAGCACTTGGCATGTGGTATTATTATGTTATAATTTATTATAACATAATAAATTATTATACATTCTAATTAGTTGCATGGGTTATTTCCTTTAACATGTGTTTGATACCTTGCAACACTAGCCATTAATTAGACTAATTAGGTAAATCTAGATGAAATTGGAATTAATGTGGAAATGACTGTCTAAAGCCTTTTTTCTAGTATCATACAATCTGAAACTTAACGCAGTATGATAAGATTTCTGACTTTAGGCTGAGTGCTTTGGCGCAACAAGTAGACTTGAATTTCTGTATCACTCCTTTTTTTGTTTTTTTTTTTTTTGTCTGTTTTTGAGTTTGTGCTTTGATTGTTGGTTTGAACTTATAACTATCTTCAGGGGGTTGGACTTCTTCATACAACATGTGGAGCCCTGAACTATGTTATTCCGGAGGTATCATAGTATGATTTAAAAATTTATTATTAACCCTTTCTTTTCATTTGAAAGTTGAAGTATAATTTACATAATATACCTATTTGTCAAATAGGCCATAGCATGCTGAAGCTGGTTACTGCACAGTAGTAACAATGTTGCTGGGGTTGAAAAGAAGATTGATGATGAATAGAAACAAGTGTTTTGGATGAGAGACCCAAAAACTGGCTATTGCATTCCTGAAAATCACTTCAGTGACATTGATGTTTCTGATCTTAGAGCAAAATTTCTTACTAAGTCATAAGGGAGGAAAGAATTAATGTGTTCATCTTGTTTGCCTTATTCTTGTTCTTATGATGTATATTTTACAGATACAATATAATAAGATCTTTTATTTTCTATTGAACAAAAAGCAGTGAAGTGGTATTGGTTTAACGTTTTTGTATTTTTTTTCCTTCTCTAGGATGGTATCCTGTTTTGGATTATTCATAAGTTTGGAAGCATTTTATTTTAATAGTTGGATGGGCGTTAAAAGCAATAAATATATTTAATCAGTATTTTTTAAATATATTTGGCACAGTTTGTAAGGTGTATAGACATCTTAATTAGCACGTAACATGGTTAAAAGCTTAGCCTCCAACAATAGGGCAAATTTTTTTTATGGTGGCTTGTTATTTTTGCGGCAGCTTTGATCATCTTCGGATTCCTATCTAATGATCCAGGACGTAATCTCGGGCGTGAGGAATAAAAAGAAAGGGGTTCTCATTTTCTTTGCTTGATTTCTTATCTTAAGATTTTTTCTATTCCAGAGATTAAATTATGATAAAAAGAGGCTTGAGATTTTTCTAGTTACAACCACCCATTGCAAAGAATTCAGGTTTTACAATTACAGGTCAATGCTCAATACCCAAGTAGGCTTACAAATTGGATCGAGATCAAGTGCTTGTTGGGTCATCTCATGCCTTGTGATTGATGCTTATCTCCCAATGTCACAAATAACTGTGACAGTATAAGAGCTGTCACAAATAATTTTATTTTTTTTTGGCGAGATAAAGCTTTCACAAAAATTGTTACAAATATTTTTTGTGGCAGGATAGTTTGTCACAAAAGTATTTGTGACAGCTCTTCTTGTGGCACATTCTAAGCTATTACAAAGTTGCCACAAAAAAATTTTTGTAGCAACAAAAAAGCTTTTGTGACATTTTAATAGTTGCCACAAAAAATGTATTTTCTTGTAGTGTCAAGTTGTTAACCGATAGAGTTAGGTGAAGCACCGATGATAACTGAGTATTACTAGTCAATTGCTTCACATAACTATAAATTTCTCATTTAAATTTTGATTTGAAAAATTTTAAATGCATTGAAAAAAAAAATCTTTTCTCATTCTTTTGAATATATTTAAACTACTCAAATCAGAGTTGAAACAAAATATGTATGATCATTTGTAAAATAGGAATTATGGTAAAATGATAATGTAAAATACTTAATTTGATTGACAAAAGATATGTCGATTAAATTAGTATTCATAAACTATGCGAACTCTACTTTAAATCATAAAAAGGTCATGTCCCAATCACTAAAAACTTCCCTAAGTTTTAATTTTTATGTATGGCTACTTTGGCATTTCATACTGAGGTTATAACAGTTGAAGGTTCGGAGAATGCCAATTTTGTTGTAGAATTTGCGTTTGCAATTGTTGTAGTAGTAGGAAGTGCTTTGAATTTTTATTATTTTTTTTTCTGTTTCTTCTTTTAAGGACTTTTGTGAACCCTAGCTCCATTTCACCACAAGTGTTCAGTAGGAGAAATCACATGACATATATTTCTCACGAGCTTTAATATCATACAAGTGTGACCGATTTTTCACTTATGAGATAACTAACCTACTAACTACTAACAAGAACTTTGTTCATGGATCCTCTACAATACAAAATTTGTTTGGCTAGTAGCTTGGTACCTCCCCAGTAGGGTTGGTGGAAAAGACCATTACTACTTATGTCAAAAACCCAAAACGACCAAAGAATAAAGAGGCAATTTGCCTTGTACTTTGGCATAAAATCTTGAAAACAATGTGTCATAAGAGAAAATTTGTTTGGCTAGTAGCTTGGTACCTCCCCAGTAGGGTTGGTGGAAAAGATCATTACTACTTATGTAAAAAAAACCAAAACGACCAAAGAATAAAAAGGCAATTTGCCTTGTACTTTGGCATAAAATCTTGAAAACAATGTGTCATAAGAGATCTTTCATTAATAAAGATAGATTCAAGCTTATCCAAATCATACTGACACTTTTAAGTCAAAATGAATTCTTATCATTTCTATTTAATGACCCTCCTCTATAAATTTCCTTCATCTTTCATTGCCAAGATACATAACTAACAATATAACAATAATTGCTAGCTTTATATTCTTTTTCATTTTTTTCTTAGATTTAAATAGGCTTTAGATGATTTTTTTAGGGGTGGTAAACGACACAAAAACCTGAAGTAAACATGCCACATATTTAACGGATTTGAATTTAGCATAAATGAGTCTAGGTCAAAATGGGTTTAATATGATTCAACACAACTAAATTCGGATTATAAACTTGTTAACTTGTTAAATATGAAAATAACATATTTGACACGACTATAAACAAGTTAAGAGATATATTATAAATAAATTAATTTAAAATTAATATTTTTATTAATATATTGATGATATAATTTATTTTTTATTATTATAAAAATATTTTTTAGTTTAATTCTTGTAATAAATTATTTATGTTTTTATATTTTTTTATTAAAAATAATTTTAAAAACTAGTTACCAAAAATTAAATATGTTACATATAGGTACGCAGTTATGACGTGATTAACAAACGAGTCAAATTTAGATTTGCAAATTTGACACGATTAATAAATAGTTTAGGTTTGAATTTGTAATATATGAGTTACAACTGTTTACAATATGACTCGATTATGACATGATAATATGAATCGTTAGCCCTAATTTCTTTTTTTTATTTGATACCACTTTGGTAAAATTTCCATCATTATTTCATGTTGGTCAAATATTTGAACAACACTTACCTTCTTTAAGATTTTCAACCCTGATACAATTATAAGACTCACAATCACATCAACTCATTAATTACACTATTTACAATATTTTATTTGTAAAATACATATTTCTTTTCTTACATTTTAAATTTATGTAATTAAAATTATTTATTTTTTAAATATCACTTTTTTATTAAAAATTATTTTTAAAATTAATTAAAATATCATTTTTATTTTTAAAAAATATTATTTATTTAAAATATATATTATTTAAAATTAATATATATATATATATAAAAGGATGCCTGAAGCCCAAAAATAAGATAAAATAAAATAAAACATTTGGGTATTGGACGTTTGGAGAAGTCTAAACACTCAATGAGCGCCTACCGTGTCCTATTAAGGACGCCCTTAAGCATTTCTAGTAGTTTAAACCTTCTAGGATTTTATGTCTCTACCACATCAGTAACTTATTAAACTTTTATTTATTAGACTATCTCTTCTAGTGGTTACAATTTATTAGACTGTACTATATGAGACTTACATTTACATCAACCCATTAATTATACTATTTACAATATTTCATTTATAAAATATATATATTTTTTTTCATAATACCGTTATTAATTTTTATAATATATATTATTCACATTTAAAATTAACAATAACTTTATATATAAAACTCTTTTTTTATTTTTTATTTGTAAATGCTTTGTTGGCAATCATGCTTTCTGGTCCTTGTTCTTAATAACTACTAAATCATCTCAAATAATATACTAATAGGCATATAATTCAAAAGAATCTAAGAAATTTTAAGGACAACATGTGAAGGCACTGTTTTATTTAATATATATACATATTCTCCCTTTTTGGCCTTTTGCTATAAAATATATATTTTGTGACTATTACAATATTAATTAGATTAACGTTTATATAATTAAAAATATAACAATGTTTATTTATTTAATAACTGTGAATAATTTAATAGTCATTTTAATCAATTTTACGTGAGTTTCAGATAAGCGCCCCGTTTGGCCGACAACGCTCTTTCTGTGCAGTCATTTCTTTGGGCGCGTCTTTATTCTCCACGTAGAAAGCAGAAGACAATTATTAATCACAAAAATTAAAACAAAATGAGAAAATGTCATGCGCGCAGTTGCAAAGCTGGCCATGCCAGATTTAAAGGTTCCACATGGCCTTTTCTTTCTTCTTTAATAGTTTGTTTTTCTTTGTCCCATATATATTAAGGAGTCGTCAAAATCAGTAGAACTTTTTCATTTCTTTTTATCATTACTTTTATTGTTATTATTATTTTATGTGGAAATAATAACGTGCGTCTCATAAATTCGCAGTCCCGTTCACATGGCTTTTCACTCATTTCTTTTGAGCTTTTGGAAAGAGCCAGAGGAACCGACAAGCTCAATAATGAGGAACTGGAAAAGATGAATTTCGGCTGAACCGATCTTCAAACAAATTAGGCAGCACATGAACAGCCTAGATTTCATAACTAATGCACACATTTAGTTTAGAAAAAAATTAGTTTCTATATAATATTTTAAAATGTGTTATAATACTTATGAGTATTTTAATTTTATATAAGTACTAAAATATTAATTACAAAAATAATATAAGGAACAAATAGTCCGACCGTGAACAATATGATAGGCAACAATCTGACCAACGAATGGCAATAGTCTGACGATCACTAATTCGGTCTGCGAACAACAATAGTCTGACCGACAAACAAAAATAGTCTAGCGAGCACCGCTATGGCAAACAACACTTCGACGAGCAACAACTGTTCTTTTTCTTCCTCAACAAACAATACTCTGACAAACGATACTCTATCGTTGTGAGCAATGGAGTAGGGAAACCAAAAAAAGAAAAAAAGAGTTAAAAAATTGTATATCATTCATATATAATATATATATTATTTGCATATTATTTGTATATAATATGTATGTTATATAATTAGTATTTATATAGTATATGTATATTATCTATATATATATATATATATATTATTTGTATATAATATGTATACTATATGTATACAATATATTACCAATGAAGAAGAATAGTAGAACGGAAGATTCAACAATAGCAATAGTGGTAGAAGGCAAGCGGTAGACTAAAATGAATCTAGCACAATTGCACAATTGCAGGGGTGATTTCAAGGGCGAACAACACAATTGCTAAGGCGATTTCAAGCAATGGTTCCAGGCAACTAGAACCAGAAATCGCAAGGGCAAATAGCAAAATTGTAGGGGCGAAACCATTAGCAAACAGTGACAATCACGAAACAATTAAAGGGGCAGCAAAGATTTTAGCAAGACGATTTCAAGCAACGATTGTAGCAGGGGAGAAAGTGTAGAATGAATCAAAATCAGGAAATGATTTCAGATAGCGATTTTAGGCAAAGCAAAAGAAGAAGAAAGATGTAGTAAGGGCGAAGATGAAGAAGGAACATAAAAGAAGTAGCAACAAACCAAAATAGTGGTGCCACTAGTCCAGAACTCAAATCCACCGACAAAATAGCAAATCATTGTATAGCAACTCAGATCCTCTTTACATATCCCTCCTCCAACTCAATCTACCTTCTTCTAAACTCTTCCAAAAACCCTAAAATTAGTTCAAATCTTCTCTTGGCACAAAAATTAGTTAACATCACTCACATTATTTGTGGGATCAACTCGGAATTAATGGCAATAGTGGATGTTGCTATCACCGGACCAAGAAAACTCCTAGGACCAGGCTGAGAATAGGAGCAAGAGGAGAACAACAAATCACTGTAAATCTACTCCAACAGCAAATCATTGTAAAATTGTCTTCTACCAAATTGCTGAAAGCCACTGCTCTTCTTCTCCACCAACACAAAGTAATCTACTGTTGGAACTCAGATTCACTGTCAGAACAGGAGCAGGCGGAGGAGTCGTCGGAGCTGGATGCACAAGTTGCTAGGACTGCTCTACACGAAGAACAAGGTGCTATTACTACAAGATCCATTCTTCGCAATGAGTCCCGACTTGTTCAGAAGCCCTAAAGTGATAAAAATGCTATCATTTTTAACGAAGTGATAAATTTGAAAGTTTATAAAAAATTAAAAATATTTTTGATAATATTTTTAGGACATTGATAATTTTTTTTTTGTAATTTCCTCTTTAGTTTAGCTATGGAAGAAGGCATGCCATCCCCAGTAAGGCCCAAAAGGTGATAACCAGGACTTTTTATTTTTAGGAGCCCATAAATTTTTAAGAAATTATAAAAGTTTATTAAAAAGGGGCTAATGGGCATAAAAATTCAAAGATTTGCACATTTTGACAGAATAATCAAAACTTTTCAAAATTAACAAATGAATACGAACCTTTATCTTTTTTTTTTTTAAATTTATCATGTGGGTGAGTCACACAAGTAGATGCTTATGTGGTGTGAATAATATATGTCATATCATTGTAAGCGAACAACTCAACCAAAAAATTTTACAAAACTGCCCTAAAATAACATATTTCACAAATGCCTTAAAATCCATGATCGGTGTTGGTGGAT
>JAJIYU010013637.1:0-13791 GCA_030144865.1 Tinospora cordifolia
CCAAAACAAGAAATTGTTTGAATCGCCTAATGTACAAAAGTTTTTGATATGCTTGGTTTGTTTGAATTGAAATAATGATTTAAATGTTAGAAAGATCCACTGGGTTGTGTGCTCGCCCTTCATTTTATTTTTCAGGGAATTAAATTACATGAAGACCGTGAATATTAGTTAGGTTCTTTTTATTTAAAAAGTTTCTAATTTTTATGTAAGGGCATGTTGCCCAAGTTTTAAAACTTCCGTTGTAATATTTTTTAAATTATGTACTCAATTTTATTTAATTAATTGAGTTTATGAATTTCAATTATTTCTTATATTATTGCCTTATTAAATTCTTAATTTTAAGTTATGTACGGTTAAATACGATCAAGACATGAAATGACTGAAATAGAAAGTTAAGTGTGCGTCGCTTGTAATGTAACACCGGCCCGGCCCGTCGTTTGGTTTAGTCCATTATCAAAAAAAATGGTAGATGCTTCCAATGCTTAATGATACGGGGGTTGGGGTGTTACAGGGTGTCACATAAATAATCTAAAAATATTCAATCAAAATGGTCTAAATTTAAAATCTGTATAACACAAATTAGTAAGGAAATCCTACCTACCTGGATTTCTTGGATTTCCTTTGTTTCCTTTCATCGCTAGAGTTCATTCTAAAAATATCAATCTACAATAGAAAATCATTATAATAATTATTTTTAAGTTCCTATTTCTTTTCCCAATTTAAATAAAATAATTTCTAACTAAAATGATACGTAATAATTTTCATGATTTTTATTTAATTATTTCTGCTAATCAAAATTATTCTTATATTTGCATCCACGTATTAAATAAAATAATTTTTTTTCGATCTCCAAATCTCCACCTGCTTAAATAATCTATTCATATCGTAAATAAAATTAGTTACGAACAAAATAGGACTTCTAAATACTATAAGTTTAGTTTTAAGGTCTAAAATCTCATTCTTTTCCTATGAAAGATTTTAAGCTTCCAAAGGTTCATTTCTTTTACGTTTTCAACTAATCAAAATAATTTAATTTTAAACTTCCAATATTATTCCTCATCTACTATATAAAAATCATTCTTGATTAAATTAGGATTCTATCCACAAAATATTCTAATTTGGGTTTTTAAAGATGTTGAACTTCCCTTCAAATTTTCTAAGCATTTAAAATAAGTTAAATAATTTTAATAATTTATTTTAAACTAACTTTAGTTCAAAATCACAAATTAATAAATAAATAAAATAATAAAAATAATAATTTTAATATCTTTCTGAAATTTGAGTCTCTGTTCAAAATCTCTCCAAAATTATATATGATTTTCTGAACCTCTTTGCTTGTTCGTTATTGGGCGAGCTAGGGCATCGAATGTTTGTTAGATTCATGCCTTAAGATTTTCGGATCGCATCCAACAACTACAGCTCGCTTCACGCCCAACAACACCTCCTATTTGTTCTTTCATATCCAACCACAGCCACATCAATTTAATCTATTCATGCCACAATATAACAATATAAAAATCATTCATAAATAAAATAGGATTCTATCCACATAATCCTTGAATTAGGGGTTCCATAAATTTAGATTTTCTCATCGAAGTTTTATGAACTTTTAAACATGTTCTTCACATTTCTAATAATTCAATTAAATCAATTTAAACTAATTACAATAAAAAATTCAAGAATTTAAGCTTCAAATACCTCATCGCTATAATTTTCCGTTGAAAACCCCTTTAAAATTAGATTCGATGCTCTCAATCTGTTTTAAATCCAAGGAATACACATCCAACATAAATATACGAGCAATTGAAATACAAAAATTCATCATCAAATTGTGAGAAAACTTGTTCACCTTGCTCGAAATAGTTTCGAGCATCGAAATCCTCAAATACCCCTTCACAACTCATGAAATCACAAACCACGGATACACTGTAATGGTGGTTGAATCCAATTTAAAGCGTTACGTTTTTCTTTTTCTTTTCACAGACAAGAGAACGTAGCAGCAACAGCTTGTTGGATTGTTCTTCTTCACAAAATCAGCAACGCACCAGCAAATTTCCTCTTCGTTGTGTTATGTTACTTCTTTCATGGATTGCAGCTCATCTTCTTCATCAAAAGCGCACCAAATTTCCAGCCCTCTTTTCACCTTAGTTCTTGCTATTCTTCACAGACCAACGTACCAGATTTCACCCCTCTCCTCTTCTCCATCCAGTAGCAATGGCAACAACCAGCCATTGCTGGTTTTTCTTTCTTCTTCTTTGTTGCACGAGCAGAACGCAGTTACAGAAATGTGTCTTCCCCTGTTCGTGAATTTTAGGTTGCGTTCATCTTCGTGTTCTTCACCAAAGATGCATTAGCAGTTCCACCAATCACAACTACTTCTTTCTTTGTTCGTCCAAACCAGATTGCATTGTTTCGTTCCTCGTTTCTGGTTGCAAATCACAGCCATGGCCTCACTTATTCTTCTTCACACGGCTAGAAAACACTAAATCGCCCAAAAATCCAGCTCTCATTGACGTCGTAAATTCAAAACAAAACCCCAATTATTTTGCTCCAAATCATGCTTCTTGTTCGCCCAAATCAGATCCCCAAATAAAAAAAAACAAAACCAGATTTTTTTTCCTTTTCTTTGCATCATCATCGTCCAACATCGAAACCCTCGAATCACAAACCAAATTTTTTTTCCAGATTTCAGCTTTTCGTTCTTTGCTCCTTTAATCATCTTCTTCATTCTTTCATTTTTCCAGATTCTTTATAAGATTTCTAGAAATCTTTTTTTTTTTTCCAATCAAAACCGGAGCATTCGTTTTTTTTCTCGCTTTTTTTGTTTTTTTTTCTAAGCTTAAAAACTAAGCTTTCATTCTTTTTTTCTTTCCAATCAATTCATATTAAATTTGTTTTCTTTTGCGCACCTCTCATCATCGCGCTCACACGAGCATCGCATATCTTATTTATTTATTTTTCTTCTAATTAATTAATATTTAATTTTTCTATCTCAAACAAATCTTCGATTTTAAGCTACTAGTAATTCCATTAATCAGTATTTTGATCAGTCATTTTCTAATTTTACTTTCCAAGTCAATCTTTAATTTTATATCAATATTTTCATCAACTAATATTTTTTTTATTTATTTTTTTCAATTACTAATATTTTACGAACCTCATATTTTTAATTTAAGCATTAAAAATTCTAATATATATATATATATATTTTTTTTCTCTTATTATAAAAGTCCTTATTTATTTTCAACCGTTATTATTTATTTATTTTCATCATTATAGTTTATTTAAAAATTATTTATATTTTATCTGTCATTGTCAATTACATCATCACTTCAATTCATTATCATAGCGTAAATAATAATATTTATTATTTTAAATCGTGATGTGTACCCGTTCGTGAAATTCTAGAGTGTTACATAGTGGCCCAAACTCCTGAATATCAGAGGCTCAAGAGGATCTAGATGATGAAAAACAGAGGAAGAAGCTAATGGAGCTACAATGGTTCCACCCTCCATATTTTGAAGGAACAACTGACTGTATCACAGTGGACCATTGGTATCAAGAGATGGAGGAATCTAAATGTGTTGAAGGTAACTGGGTCAAGACGGGTGGCATTGGCCACACACTACTTTAAGGAACCGGCCAAAAGTTGGTGGCATATGATGATGATGGACCCTAACACAAATGTTGAAGAAATGAGTTAGGAAAAATTCACGGAGATCTTTTATGAAAAGTTCTTTTTCGAAGCAATACTAAGTAAGCTACAGGAAGAATTTGTCCAGCTAAATTAGAGGGACCTAACTATAGTTGAATATGAGATAAAGTTCTTTGAACTGCCCAAATTCTCACCATAACTGATTAGAGAAGAAATGTGACACCTCGATTTCAGGTCCGAATTTTTCGGTACGTAATCCTCGAGTCATCCTTTCTTGAAATCGAGTTGTCAACTTTCTAAAACAATCTTTTACTTCACCAACTTTCAAAAAGAATCTTAAGTTCAGGAAAATTATGTTAAACTAGTGTAAAAATAAATTCCTCGTAAGTGAAGTATTCAAAATGAACTCAATCATTTCACTGGGAATTTTTGTAATAAATAATGTAAAATCATCAGAGTAAATGTTATAGCGGATGAAATCATTAAAATTAAATTATATTTGCCAAGTCGGCCGATTATTCCAAAACCAAGATAATACATATAAAATAATGAAATTAAACTCAAGAAAAACATACATCCAATTCTGTTACAAAATAAAATAAGCAAAATATAACCTCTAAGTCCTCCTATCCAGGATAACCTCCCCATGAGGTTTCCAATCAAAGGTAAGAGTCTTTTGACGTAGGTTATTGCACGCTACATCCATGTGTTCCTAAAAAAATGAAATGGGAGTGAGGTCAAAAGCCCATTAGGTCATTCCTATACATCATCAACATTATATAAACCAAGAATCAAAACATGCACACATTTCCACACATTTATCGTTTCAAGCATTCATTTGTTTGTTGTACTCTAAAGACCGAAAGGGTATCCACCCCTAGTATTTCCTGTAATCTAAGAGTGAACCACTAGTACGCACTCCTGTCATACTTTCATGATGTCTCCTAGTATGCTTTCCAGCTATACCATTATGATGAGCTCTCTATGTGTTGCGCTCAAATTAACATATCAATTACTCCGAGTATGCTATCCATCTATATCGTAGGGATTGCCATATAAGAAAAAGTAACACTATCTAGTGATTACCGATCTCTAAGAACAACTTCAGCTGTCTTCACAGCCATAGGGTGGAAATATTCACAATGTGCCCAGACTAGCGCTATACTGCACTATATGGAGAGGTACATGTATCTGCGGCTACCCCATTGCATTGGTACGTGTATTCTTAATAAACCATTAATCTTATTTAGTTCCATAAATAGTATCATTCATACAACATCATCCATCAAATATGAGCAAATAAATGATGAATAAAATGAATAAATCATGAACTCGATAAAACATGTCAAAAAGCGATTAACTAGACATTATGATCATCATTCTAATCACAAACAAATAACAACCTGTAACAACCTGGGCCCATCGTGATGATATTGTCCCTACCTTAGCCACCACTGACTGGGTGCAGGGTTACCTGAGCCTCTCAAAATGCGTCAGCACAATGAGACACCTCCGAATCCATATTTAGCCCAGACATCACTCTGAGATGGACCAATGTAGGATATTACAATCCACCCCTTTAGGAGTAGTCTTGTCCTTAAGACTCACACCTCCGTCATACATAGAGCCGCTCTAATACCATTTGTAATAACTTGAGCCCATCGTGACGATGTTGTCCCCACTTTAGCCACCACTGACTGGGTGCAGGGTTTTGTCCTTGGCAAGACTCGAACTTCTGCTTCTCAAAATGCTTCACCACAATGAGACACCTCTGAATGCACATTCAGCCCAAGCATCACTATAGAGTTGGACCGATGTGAGATATTACAATAAAAATGTAATACCCCGACTATTTCTGTGTATGTATGTATGCATATACAATTTAATTGATTAATTAGTTTAGACACATGTATATATATTAATTGGTGCATATACATACATACATACATACATACATACATGCATACATACATACATACATACACATATATATATATATATGTATGTATGTATGTATGTATCTATGTATGTATGTATTACTTTGAAGTAATTAATATAGACATATGAAATTAATTGGTGTACAAATATATATAGATGTACATGTATATATAGGTATATATTAATTAATGACAATTGATATATGTATTAATATATTATTACTGAGCATATAGTAGGGTTAATTAATAGTAATATATATATTGGCGCATGGGCCCAAGGCCCATGCGTCAAGCGCACTGCACGCACATCTTTTATATATATTGGGCCCATGCACCAAGTGCATAGCACGCACATCTTTTTAAATATATATATATGCAAAAAACGAACAAAAACCCAAAAAAATAATATGAAAAAAGAAAAAATACAAAAAACCCTAATCTCTAACCCTAAACCTCTAGCTGCCCCAACCAAGTAAAAATGAATTTTTCTACATAAAAAAAGTAAAATAGTATGAAACTAACTGTCGGAGACTCTATATAAACCTCTCTTCCCCTCATTTCATTCATCCCAGCAAAAGCAAGAATAATACTCCTCGCTTTCTCTCAGCCTCCTTCTTGGCATCTTTGGTCTCTTTCTCTTAAAGTTGTTCTAAACAGCTTGTGAAGTAGTAGCAACGAAGTGCTACACAGATCTTGGCGAAAAGATTTGAAAGGAATTTAGGAAGCGATCTCAAGGTAAAATGACTCTCATCTTTTAATTTATTATTTTGATTCATATAATGTCTGCTCGTGTGATTAGCTTATTATCTTTTAAATGTCTTTTAATTAATTTATTTAAATTATTATATTGTTTATAATTGAGAGAGTATGTCTGTATTTGCATCTTGTACGATCTTCTACATCAGAAATTGAAAGCCAATTTTCTTGTTTTATTTTAATGTTGATCTATGGTGTAATGTTATACCGTTGGAATATTTAATTGTTCTTTTATAGTTATTTGTTATGCTCTTACAATTAATATAAGATTAAATAGAGATTTTAATCATGTACCAGCACGGGGTCGAATTTTGCACTATGAGCATTTCAAATAGAGGTTGTGAGAAAATAAAGTGTTCGGATTTGATCCTCCCTCGTTCCAAGGGGTTTGAGCTTAGTAGTAGCTCTTTCCCCAGGGATGAAATGCTGGGGGATATCCTTTTAGTCTTTAGCGACAACAGAAAATAATAAATTAGGTAAATCATTTAATTCTTTGTAAGTGGTTGCTATGCATGTTTTATTTTGTTGAAATAATGAATTAAATATTTGGGATGATTCACTAGGCTTTATAGCTCATCCCTTATTTTTCACATTTTAGGAAATTAAAGTAGACAGGCTATTGGGAGATCATTAGGAAATTTTTAATTCAAATTTATTGTAAGGCATGTGGGCCCATTCATTTATTTACATTTTGAAATTATTTTTGTTGTATTAAATAAATGTACAAGTACTTGAAAATTTTGAATAAATAAATAAAGGTTTCTATTTATTTATGATATTATGAATTATTTTGTACATAAACTAACATGCATAGGGTATATCATGAAAAAGAAATGGAATAAGGATAACGTAACACGGGCCCGCCTCTTGGGCGACCCAAAGTAAGATATCGTTGGATAATGTGGGCCCGACATGGGAGGCGAGATGCTACAAAGGTAGTATTAGGGCCAGGTTGTAGATGCCTTGGACAAGGCTTAGAAAGAATTAGGTAAGACCTTTAATCTGAATTAATTTAGAGAGCCCTACCTCCTATTTTGAAAATTAAAATTGTTTTGAAAAATTATTTTCAAAAAAAGAATATATGTTTTTCAACTATTTTATTTGGATACAAAGATTACGAATTAAGCTGATAGTGGGTAAGTCTTGTCCTGAATAAAGCTAAACATTGAAAAGAAGACGGCTTATCCCATTCTAGAAAGCATGGCTGCTACGTAAACTTTGGTTTCACCGTCCGATCTGAAGGTTGTCCCACCAGCTCATACAAGTACTCGAAGTTGAAGAACACACTTATTTTCTTACAAAAAGAAAACTAGGAGGTGGTAATTAAAGGCAAGGAACTTATTATAGTGCAATAGAGATGCCAAAGGTGGTATCACGAGTAGATGAAGGTTGGCAGTTCAACAAAAGAACTACTCAACTAGGACTTGAACACTAGGTCTAAGAAAGAGACCATAGGCGGAAACTTGGGTGGCATAGTGAATCATAAATAAAATATTAGGTATAGGCCAGAGACTGAAAATGTATGAAAACGAAATATTTGTGTGGTCAGGGCATGAGATTAGGAGGATCTTGTATCCCTAGTTTCTATGTGGTATGGGACGCATAAGAATTTAGGGGTATAGAGGAATCCTAGACTTGGAGAATGATAGACCATGTTTGGTGAATGATTAATGGCTTTAAACGAACTTGTTTTCCTATGCTTGGCTGGGGTGGGATAGTCAAGTATAGTAGAGATTGGGAAGCCTTAGAAATTGAGACATTTACGAAATTGATTGGGTGTAGTAAAACTTTTGAGTGGAAGTCTATGTCAATGGATAAGGGTGGTATTGTCGGGACTCCTTCCCTAGGACGAAGGACGAACTGACCGGCACAGTGTCCCAACAAACCCGCCTGCAAGCCGAGCTCGCCAAGACACTGTTAAGCCTTGACATACAACACCACACCACACACTTTCAGAGTAATCATAAGGAATGCATAAGCAATTTAACATAAGGACACCAATAAAACTTGATATTTGCTAAAATGGGTCATTAAAACATGTGTAGCAACGGGAGTGACTATCCATTTTATACAAGATTTTCTCACCCCTATACATAGTTTCTAACCCTCAAAACATGACAATAGAAAAGGAAATACAAAGAAAACCTACCAAAAAGAGTAAGGGAATGCAACTCTATGCGATGACCACTCCTTTGCCTTATCCATGGCTGAAGAACTTGAAAAGTTAGAGTAGTGAGCCTAATTGTCCATGGCGGCTCAGTGAGTAATGCAGTATAATTCAAACTTAAAACAAGTATTCCACAATTAAAACATGTGCCATGAATGCATGAACAATAGCATTATGCAGGAGAATGCAACAGTAAATATTATTTAAATCTATAATGCAATCGTGCACCTTCATTCAAAAATAGTTAAATAATGAAAACATTTGCCGGGGCTCGCAAGCTCTCCGAGGCGACTAAAAATCACTCGAGTGGGTTGCAGACAGTTAGGTGCATCGTGTCAACTTCGATTAGGACTTATTGTCGTTGCCTTACCGTTACGACCCGATTAGGACTTATTGCCTTTGCCTTATCGTGATGACTCGATTAGGACTTTTTGTCTTTGCCTTATCGTGGGCCCAATCAGGACTTATTACTGTTGCCTTATCATGATGACCTGATTAAGACTTATTGCCATTGCCTTACCGTGGGTCTAATCTGGACTTATTGTCATTTCCATCTATCGTAATGGGCCCAATCTGGACTTATTGCCGTCGCCATCAATCATAGGTCCACAAAACCCCCTTAGTGGGCACTCTGTGCTAGGTGGTCACTCCATCAATCGTGGGTCCACAGAACCCCCTCAGCGGGCACTCTGTGCTAGGTGGTCACTATCGGGGTCATATGAGAAACCAACACAACTCACCCTAACCCTATACCCTCGGGCCTCAAAACTCAGTGCACTCCTCATTTAAAACCCATTTAAAAGGATGCAGATTCATCACAATATGTAATGTCATTTTCACAATGCACAGAATAACAAGCTCTAAGAAATGAGTTAGAAAACACTACTCATAGGGATGCTCCGCTCCCAGTGCTCCTCTTGCGACCGGTCGCATCCCGCTAGTACTTTGCCCTACGAAATCGACGTAACTTCTTAATATTAACATGGGACTTGGCTCACTCTAACTGTACATCATTGGTCAATCAATAACTTGCCCTAGTCAAGAATAGTCCACCTATGTTTATTCATCTTGCCTTAATTGCTAAGTCAATTTGATTGACCTTGGTCAACCCTAGTCAACCTATCACTTGCTGACCTAGCTAGTCAACAGAGTCACACAGGGTCAATTCTGGTCTTCATGAAGTCAATTGGGCCAAAAAGGGGTCAATATTCCCAATTCTCATGACTTGGGCACAACATTAGCCTATGGCCCTATCTGCGCCACCATTTTTTCGATTTTTCTGCAGGCAATTCGTTTATCTAATTTGTGCCAAACTTTGCAGAACTGTTCTAGACTTCCTAACATTTCCCCAAAATTTTGAATCACAATTTTTGGACATCATTTACTAGGGTTTCTAGGTATGATAATAGAAACTGTATAGATTCCGTATACTCTGTGATAGGCAGTGACTGTTTGCCTGAAATTTAGTAGGCAACTTCTAGACATACCTAAGGATCTCTCTACCAAATTTTAGCTCCATCTATTAAGGTTTGGTCAGTTAATTTCATATCAAAATTTTCAGCCAGATTGTAGGAAATTTCTGGGTTCCTATTTTCTACTATCATCCTAGTATTTTTTTCTTTTATTAAATCACAATTCCATGGGTTATTTCTTGTGTCTAATTATAGTATACAGATCATAACACATCCATTAATAAAAAACGCTTTGAATCAGTAACACGCAATGCCAAATTCATGTCTATCTATCCACTAATTTCCCTACTGTATTTTAAAAGAACACAAGAAATCTATTCTAGCGCCCTACAATCATGGCATATTTGCAATTATAACAAAACACATCCACAAGGGCACAAGTTCAGTTCTTTATACCTTTCTAGAACTTTTACTATGGGGTCTACAATGCCTTTGGTTCTAGCTCGAATGGCTGCCTTTAGGTGTCCCAAATATAGCTCCTATTTTAGTCCCAACCATTTCTGTCGGCACTGTTGCAACAGTAAGTCTATTAGTTAACAACAGTGGCTTATAAAACATATTAAACGTTTCAGTTTCTTATTTTTACCACTTGGACACTTGAATACACATGATAAGGAGGTAGGATGATGGATTTTACCTCAGGAATGATCCAAAAATATTTCAAAAGTGAGCTCTCCCAAAGTTGCTCTAACTGTCTCTGTTACACAACTATAACAGTGAGTAAGTAACCAACTTTAGTGGTTTGAAAATCATGTGTAAAGCCCTAGTTTTCATTCTCTAACACTTGGAGATTAAAATACATATGAACATGAAGAGGGTGGACAATTTTACCTCCAAAAAGGGCTTGAAACAGCCTATGATTTGAAGCTCCAAGAAGGTTCTAACACAAGCTTCTCTGGTTTTCTGGGTTTAAACAGTGTGAACAATACCTTTTCTTGATAATTTCTACTTCAAATGGCTCCAAAATTGGGCAAACAACTTGTGGGACTTTGTAGATGGTGTTACAAGCTTCAAATCAAGCTATAGTTTACTAGATTTGGCTAAGAATTGAGGAAGATTCAAGCTAGGGAAGTTGGCTACAGAAATCTGAAATTTTTGGACTTGAACTCAAAGAAGGCATTTTGTTGCATGGGGGTGCTTGCTTGGCAAAAATGTGGGTAACATGTGGCTCTCAACCTCACATGCTGGCTGCCTAGTTGGCGATGCCTATTGGTCACAATGGAGTCTATGAGTTGATGGTAAAACTATGGATTCTAAACCATGAGCCCCCATGGTTTGATGGCTGGAAAAATACTAGAAAATCCCCCAAAATTCTAGAAAAATCGGCCAAAAATCGGATGAATTCGCACTAAAGACAAGAGGGCAAAGACAAAAAGGGGTTGGACCCCCCTCTGTTGGGCACATGGGTTGGCCAAGCAGATGGGCCGGCCCATGCGCCTAGGCTGGCTCGAGCGGGCTTAAGCTCGCTCCCGATTCGAGTTGGTAGGGCCCAAGGCCCGACCGAACTCTTGGCCCGCACAAGCCATTCAGCTCGTGCGTGCCAATTTCGTTTTTTTTTCTTACTCCATTCCTTATATACATATACACTTATATATACTCAAATTTTCACATTTTTTTTTCTAATTTATTAAAAATTGTTCAATCATCATTTCTCATCCAAAATACCCCATTATACCTCATTTTATCATTTATTCAATTATTTTCTCCAAAAATTGAATAATTTGCCAAAAATCATATTTTTCTTCCAAAAATTTCATTTATCATTCTAAAAATTTCATGATTATTCCAAAAATTCATAAATCAATTCTAAAGGTCATTTTCCTTAAGAAAACACATTTTCTTAATATTTTCATGTGTTTTCTCCTTAAATTTGTATTTTCTCATATTATTCTCATTTTCTTTAATAATTAATTCGAAATTAGAAAAAAAAATTGGGAAAAATTATTTATTTTCTCATTAAAATTTTAGAAAATATATAGAATATATATATGTTAGATCCGTCAATCCGATGCCAAAAACATAGGTCGTCACAGGTATGAAACACTAGAACCTGGAGGTATAAGCGGAAGCCCATAATTTTGTTATGCTAAGCTTGAACTTGCATTATTGAATGACTGAATGTATGATGATCTTATTGTTTGAATATGCATGTATGAGACCAAATCCTATACCCAAAAACAAAAAGAACTTAGAAGAATAAACCATTAGGCCACTAGACAAATTGAGAATCTAGAAATTGGAATCTAGTGTTAGGATAGTATGACAAGGCAAAACCGTGGACACTAGTACTAAAACAACTTGATTTGTAGATAAATGGCCAGACCTAGAAGATATGCTACCAGAGCTATAACATCTGACGAGACTGATTCTCAGGGGCAAGACGTGCCGAATAATGTTGTTGAGAACCGAATGAAAAAATATAATATTAGAGGTCACAAAGAGGGTCATGGAACAAATCGAGAGGGCCCTACCTTGGATAATGCCTCAGGTGGCACCATAGCCACAGGTCTAGTAACCTATTCCAATGCAGCAACCAGTACCAATACCAGTACCAATGCCTGAGGTTCCAGCTCATCAGGAGGAACTTGAGAATCTGAAAGATAGTGAACATAAAAGATGCTGCTAGAACTAAAGAAGCTTCAACCATCACAATTTGATGTTACCGCTGATAGTTTAGCAGCTATCCATTGGTACTAGGAATTAAAAGAACACCTAGATGTATTATGCATAACGGCCCAAGTAGAGTAGCGTTGGCCACCCATCAATTCAAGGGAACAACTAGAAGTTGGCGGCGGATGGTCAAGGCATACCCAAACATTAATGTTAGCAAAATGAACTGGGAAGAGTTTAGGGAGGTATTTTACGAGAAATTCTTCCCTAAAGCAACATTGACGAAGATGCAAGAGGACTTCGTTCAGTTAAAATAGAAAGATTTGACGATGGTCGAATATGAGGCCAAATTTATTGAATTGGCCAAGTTCTCACCTGACCTAATTAGTAAAGAGAAAACGAAGGTCAACCACTTCACTCAAGATCTCAAGATTGAGATCCAAAAATTAATAATGACAGCATGCTCAGAGACGTATAGAGAAGCTGCAGATAGGGCATTGACCTTAGAGCAAGACTTGAATTTCGAACAGAGAATAAAGAACTAGAAAAAGAGGCTAGCAGATGGCTGAGATCATCATGGGCCTCAAAAGAGACAAAATTTTAACATGCAAAATGGTGGAAATAGGGCACCCCAGGCCCCACAGCAAACAAGGCCAAACAAAGAATAACGAAGGGAGCAGGCAAAACAACAAGGCCTATGCTATTATTGCCACCAACCAAGACACCTGGCAAGTTTCTATCTGATTAAAGTTCGGGCCCCACAACAACAACAGTATCAAAGAAGAGGACATAATGGACGTCCTCAATAGCAGCAACCGCGACCAACAACCAAGGACAACACCAAAACTAGGGTTGTGGGCAGAACTAGGCCAGAGGATTTGCAATTGCTAAGGAACAAGTCCCTGTGATGGAAGGTACATTCCTATTATTTGATGTTGCTGTGAAACTGTTGTTTGATTCAAGTGCTACGAAATCTTTTGTTTCAAAAGAATTGGTTAATAAGTTACAACTAGTAACAAAAACCTTACCGATAACCTTAAACGTATCAACGCCCATAGGAACTACTATCTTTGTAAAAAGAATGTTGTTAGTTGCATAGCAGATTAATTATATTATATGTATTTTATGTATAATGTGCATTAATATAATAGAAAATGTAGTGTATTTACTCATATTTAGTATAATATGCATTTA
>JAJIYU010013638.1:0-13728 GCA_030144865.1 Tinospora cordifolia
TTGTATGCATATTATAAAAAATATAAACAAAATATACCAAAATATATCATAATATACCAAAAAATATAAACAAAATATATCATAATATATCATAATATACCAAAATATATTATTTTTTGGTCAAATAAAAACATATTTCTCCTAATATGCTTCATTAAATGTGAAAGAAACGCAATTTTCCTTTTTTGGTTGCTATTTTCTTGTTTGTTTGCTGATTTTATAGGCTTTTTCGGTTTAAAATGGTAACACCCCAATTTCTGATATTTCTGTAATTAATTTTTAATTATATGTATAACAGTGAAATACACGGTATATTTGTAATATATTTCTAAATATTGTATAGTTGCATAAAAAGCACCTTTCTTTATTGTTTGAATGCCTAAAAAATTAGATTGTATAAAACATCTAACTGTATGCTATGATTTCATTAAATGTTATGTGTGTAAAAATATCTAAACATTTTGAAATAATACATAGAAATAAAATCGAAACCAAAAGTTATACTGACATATATATATATATATATATATATAATTACAATGTTTTTTTTGGAAATAAAACCTAGATTTTTAAAATTCACTTTAAAAACAAAATGAAAATTTTTAAATAAAATTCATGTTGCAACAATAAAACTCGAATGAGTTTTGCAATTGTATGCTTTTTACAGTTGCATATTTCTTTTAAAAATAAAAATGAAGAGAATAAGTAAGATATAAGAAATGAAAAATATTTATTTAGCAACTTTTTTTAGTTTGCTGAGTTTAGTGTCTTAGTTATTTAATTAGTTAGTTAAATGTCTCTTAAATTTGTATAAACCAAAATATAAAGTGAAAGTGAACCTAATTTCTTTTAAAAAAAGTTAAAGAAAAGGATGTTATTTAAATTATGATTTTTCTAATCTAGTAATACTATAATCTGCGTTATGATCTTATCACGATCTTAAAAAATAAACAATACTCTTATTATAATATTATAAAATAAAAATAGTAATGTCTTAGATTAAAAAATTTTACTTAATATTTCAATATATGTTATATTTAGTATGTTAATAATTTAGTTTTGGGTAGTTTAATGATTTTCCTTTTAGGCTAGATTAGTCAATTAATTTTTTTATAATAACTAACTAACTAACTATATATATATATATATATATTTATTTATTTAAAATTTTTTTTCATGGCCTTCCTAAAGTACGCTTAAATCCTAAACTAAACAACATAATAAGTAAACTTACTTGGAAATAATTATCATGCACTATAAAAACGTCAACCTTACATCACTTGGCAGACCTGAAAATGCCGAACGGAACCGTATGAAATGCACTGGATGATTTTAAAGACAAAAGGGCAAGACAGAAAAGCCGTACTCGTGCATGTATAAGGTACGGTAACAAAGGTGACAATTACGTTCACTACCACTGCTTTCTCACCAACAGTGTCAGAACTCTTCAGGCTGTTTAGCTCTAATTAGAATAATACGACTTTATAACCTTTTTAACTTTATATAGTTGTCATGAAATCCTTCCCTTTGTTTTTTTTTTTTTTAATTATTTTTCATGTTTGCTATTAATGTTATATGAAATAATTATATTTTACGATAATTAAAGAATTTTACCCCCTCTCAGATCAGCTGGAAGATCAATATAAATACCATAATAAACATAAAACAGCTCTTATTTTTTTAAATTAATCTCTTTAAAATTATCAATTTGTTCCTTCTTGAATAGATTTAGTTGTTTTTATTTTAATAAAACAATTTAATGCTAATAAAAAAACTCTGTTATGTTATATTTATTTTGTATATAAAAAAACCTTGTACTATTTGCTACTTTTGTTACTTGTCAATTTGGATAAAATTGAATGCTTAAATCACCCAAAAAAAGGGAAAAAAAACCTTTTTTTTTTCCTGAATGAGACCCATATAACAAAGGGTCCAATACCATGGAAAAAAAGAAAAAGAAAACCAAGATTAATAAAAAAATAAATCAACAAAAACAAATGAACCAGAGAAAGCTAGCCATTTGTAATGCTTTAAAAGGTATTTTCCGTTGAAGTTGCGAGGAAAAAGAGAAAATGAAAAACAATAAGAACCAGAACTTATATAGACTCCTTTTTTCACGTCTTTTGATGTTTGCATTTCTTCATGTGAACAGAAGAGAATGAGTTTCTTCATCAATGAGAAATTTTTGAATTTCTTGATCACTCATGAACGAACAAGACAGCTTCAAAAGTTCAAAGGGGTTTTCAAGCTTGTCCAAGCAGCTAAAAATGAGTCAACTAGGAGGAAAAGAGAAGAAAGAAAGCATATAAAATTTGATAAATTATAACTGCGACTACTAACAAGCAAGGTGAAAAAAAGTGATGAAATGGGGTTTGAATTAAATACTACATTCAAGGAGAAGTAGTACATCATGTGTATGTATCATCATAGTGGTTGAGGAGGATGCACAAAAGCATGATCATGTGAAGGCCAATACACCCCTTCTCTTGGACATAGAGGAAGTAATGGAGCAGGCTGAGCAATGAAGGTAGGATAATCTTGACCTGGCATCAAAACCGAGAAATCTGAGGAATAAAATGTTGCCACCTGTCACCAAACCCGACAACTCCACCCATCACTAAAAATGAAAAATAAAACCAAATATTTGAACAAAATTCAAAAAAAAAAAAAAAAAAAAAAAGATTAGGAATGATAAACATGAGAGGAGGATTAACTTACATTTGGCGAATTCCCGAGTTTCTCAATTATGCGTATAGAGCCTTGCCTCGTTCCCAATTCCAATGAGCCTTCAGCAGCGTCTTGCGTTACTGGGAAGGATGGTTTTGGCCTTAACAAATGCTCAAAGATGGCCATGATAAGAAACATAGATATCAGAATTGCTGTTGCAACAAACCCGAAAGAGATAGCATTCAGAGATGTTCCAAAGTTCTTCCATGGAGCTTCATGATCTATGCCTCCAGTTTGTGGTTGGCTCGTGTCGTTATTGTCATAAACATTCCATGACTTTGGTCTTCCAGAGTTGAGCTCATTCATTCCGGCCACCCTGATTCTTCAGCAACTACAATTCTTCTTCTATGAGAAATATTTATATGTGTATAGATATTTGCTTATGCAAGCCTTGGAGCAGAACAATCTCAAAAGCTGCTTGAAGGAACCATATGCTTCAATGCTTCATAGTCATATGGCTGAAACCATTGGTTCTTTTTTGAGACCGTCGTGTGATGAAACCGCCAATTAAAACGACCTACAAGCGTGAAAGGCCAATGGAGCTTCATGAGCTCAGTTCATACTTATGCGAAAGAAAAAATGGAAAATGATTCAAAAAAACATTGCGGAAACATAAGCTCAGTTCATGGCTATATATGAATCATCTCATAAAGGGCCTCATCAGTTTCTAAGAAACTAATAACTGAAATGTAAAATAAAACTAGCAAACTTGCCACATTGTTTTAAAATGCTTTACCAGTTGAATTAAAAACGCAAAACAAGAAGGTTTTGGGAATTCAACCTTAGATTATTCACTTAGTAGTTAGAATAAGAAGTGAAAAAAGAAGAAGAATTGAACAGCCATCCAAATGAAGTAATCATACATGGGATTGCCCAATAGAGAATCACACTAAAAATGAGCAAATTTGGGATATTCTTAGTTTTTTCTTTATTCCCTCAAGTTTTTTGTCACTAAAGCCAACGGAATGAGATAAAGACAGACAAGTAGAAAATCGAAGTTCTTATCTTATATGATCAGAATCCAAAGATGAATGAATATATGCATGATCATTAAGAATGTAAGCGATTAATTAAGAACGGCTTATTGAAGATTGGAATGCCACCACCTAAAAACAGTAATGTGCTTGTGTACAGACCCAAAAAGATACTGAAATTCCAAATGCATGCAACTTACACTAAGCGACAAACCCAAATGATACACATAGCAACAGCGAAATTGACATGGACGCATAAATAGACCCAGAAGGCAGAGTGGGATAATTAGCACGGATTAGGAAAAACTGAAAAGTTTTGGAAACTCAATAAAGCGAAACTGAGAGAGCCTCACCACCACAGTACTGTCCTCTCATTTCTGTTGATTTATCGATTGGAACATGTGAAGCCCGGAAGGCCTCAACTTGAATTAATGGTAAACAAGATTAATAAGAAGAGGAAGAAGGAGGAGAAGGAGAAATATTATAAGAAGCTACTTTGTGGTCAACAAATAAAACTATATATGTGAAATAGCTTAACTAACACGAAAAGAACAGATAACATCATCTAAGTTTCTTTATCTATACTTAAACGAAACAGCAATAGTTATAAGATTTAAGCTTACAGATGAAGAATTTTTCTTTTTCCAAAGACATGTAGTACCAACCTGTCTAGCTTTACTCTTTAAATTATTTCACAAATAAGTAGGACAAATATTATGGAACTCAATGAGTTTCAACTTTCTATGTTTTCTTGTTTTTTAATTTCCATATATCTAAATCAAGGAATCATATTCCTAATTTCCTAGACAATAATGGGCAAATGGAGGCAAAAAAGAAAAAAGAGAGAGAGAGAGAGAATAAAAATAAAGAAATCTAGCAAGGAGAACAAAAGAAATAGTGGCATGTAAGTAATTTCAAAAGCTAGTGCTAACAATTTCAAAAACTCTGGCAAGCCAATAGCTGTAGGAGCATTTGGGTACTATCATGGAAAAAGGTGGTATAATCCTACATGATCTCCCACTACATGAGAGAGAGAGAGAGAGAGAGAGAGAGAGAGAGAGAGAGAGAAAAGAATTAGAGGAAAAGCTGGGCAAGACATAAAAAAGTAAGACAAACAAAAGCTGCTTCAAGTAGTATTGTATGGTACAATCTAGATTTCTAAATGGCACTCAATATAGATAAACTATATATGATCAAATGCACATGCAAAACCAAAAAAGCAATGGAGGGAATTGGATTTTTAAAAAAGTTAGAATCGAGGTCGGATTTTTCTTACATTTATCAAATTATATCAAAGCTACAATGATTCAACAGAAGAAATTAAACACGAAGAGCGACTGCAAGTGGGGGAAGAACAACCACATGATGATGATGACTCATCCTTTAATTTCTTTTGTCTTGATGATTAAAATTCAATATTGTTTTGTGATGAATCTGCAACTCTTTAGGTCAGAAGCAAATAAGAAAAGGGTAACAGGTAAAATTAGTAAGCAGTGAAGTTCCAATCAGAACAAGAAGAACAAACAAAGCTAAACTTGCAACAATTTTATAATGAAATTCATTCTAATAAATAGGACACACTCATAGCAAGACACCCTTTGCTTCAAAGATCAAAATTATGCAAGAAACCAACAGAAGCAATTATTGTAAGGTAAGTTGTGAAAAAGCTTTAGTTTTTTTTTTTTTTTTCTTTTAAAAAATGGAAGGGCAACTTTAGTGATTCATTAAGATTAATAACAATAATAAGAAGAGAAAGTAAAGGAGGAAAAAGATAATTAATAAATTAAACACAAGAAGCTTTTTGGCATTTAATGTATTAAGGGTCCTTTGTCAACCACACAATCACTATGTCTGAGAAAGAAATGAAAGCCTACCAAGGACTTAATCCGGGTAAAATTACAAATAATGTGGAGAGTCCATGACAAAATGATAGTTGGCATCTCTTGCTTAATTATTACAGAACCAAATGAGATGACTTTGGCATAATTTTGAGCAATAATTAATTAAAGATATCATCAAGAAGTTATGCTAATTAAAAGTTAAAACTGATGCCATATATTTTAGAAAGAAGTTAAAAAAACAAAGTAATTTTTCAGAGATAAAAAGATGAAAAGTTCATTAAAAAAAAAAATAAGAAGTTGCTTACCCTTTAGTCAGAAAAAACAAGAAACAGGAAGATTCAATTTTGCTGTAAATCATATTTCTTTTTGAGATTAAAACATAAAATAATCCGTTACATTCACTTGTGTCACATTCTCACAAAGATGCTCATTCCCATCCAAAGTTTCTTATTTTCCTTTTTTTTTTTTTTAAAGTAAGGGGCCCATGGGAGGACCCAAGTGATGAAGTAGAAGCTGAAAATAAAATGAAGCACATCACACCTCTGTCTCCATCAGAAGCAACCTTTTGCTTTCCCAACATTCAAACAAGGAATCTCACATACCCAAAAAAAAAAAAAAAAAAAGAACTACAAGTGTTTGATTGCAGAAAATCATGATTTCAACATATAAAACGAAACATACGAAAATTAAAGAATAAAGAGGAGGAAAATGGATAACCCATTAACAAATATTGACAAATTCATGGAAAGTAAACTTGAAAATTTGAAATGGGTAAATCTTATTTCTATTAAAAATTGGTCACAACGCCAATTTGAGAAAAGGAGAGAGAGAGAAAGGGAGATATGACGTTATAGGCTTGATGATACTTTACTAGACAACAAAATCCGAAAAGAAAACACGGGCTTGCATCAAAACATTCCCTGCATAAACAACGAAAGTAAAAAGGAAAATTAAAACAAAACACATACATACATACATACATACATACATACACACACACGTGTATATATATATATATAGTTCACGCCTACACCACATTTTTAGGCTTTTTAGCTTATCTTTTAAGAAAATAATAAATAAATAGATAATAAAAATAAGAACTTTTGTTTTTTGTTTTCTTTACTTTTCCATTCATGCTTTTCTTTCAGGTGCTCCCTATTCACCTCTCTCTCCTTTGAAATCATGACTGCAACTGAAAAAGAAAAAGGAGGAAGGAAGGAAGCAAGCAAGAGCACTGTATTTTATTTATTTCTCTTTATGAATATAAAAACTAAATAAAGAAAGAAGGCGATGCTGTCACCTTGAGAAGGACGTTTTCCTTGTGATCTGAACCATTATTTTGATGATGCATTGATGCTTCATGCCACATTCTTTCTTTAACCCAAATCTAGAAGACGCCCATCAAATTAAATGAAGAACAAAGAAATGGGTTGACGTCTTTCTCAAGATTCGAGCAAACCCAACTCAAAAATTTGAGTCTGTTCCCAAAAGGATCGAGCCATGGGACCTATTCATGTCGGATGCTGCTTGTGACCCATCAAATTTTGGGACCCTTACACCACTTATATCCCTCTTCTGATCAATATATATATATATATATATATATATATATATATCGTGGTTGTAAACCTTACCGAGTTATGATCAAGTTGGGGAAATGGGTTATCATTTATAATGTTCTTATTATATCATTGTAGCAATAGTAGCAGTGGCAAATGGGTTACAACTGCTTTCTCTATCATTCTGTCCAAAAACACTTGGTTCTAAGCTTTTTAAAGTAGTCGTTTTTTCAACAGATAAATCAAATCATTATTGTCTTAATCTTGCTGTTGTTGTGTTGAGAAGATTAACGTGTGGTGTTACTATTACAGATCGATCATCACTTATAATTATGGTAATTATATGTATAATTAAAAGAGTAATTATGTCTGTACACGAGGGTTCTATTATTATAGAGTCAGTCTGGTGAAGAGATGACATGTTTATAGCTTTACCTACGTATATCTGAAAGGTTAGCTTAGAATTTGTAACCACATAACCATTATTAGTCTCCGTAGATCAACCTAAAATGATTATTTAGTTTAGAAAATCTTAAAAATAAATTTATGTTTTTCAATAAAATGAACAAGTTTTTTTCAATAAAAAATTAACTTTTTAAAAAAATTTTTGATTGTGAATTGTATACCACCTAAACTTCAATTCTAGTGAACTTTTAAGTTGAGAAGTCAATCATATATTTTATTTCTATGGGTGTCTTTAAGGAATATTTTTATTTCCAATTAATTGATTATTATTATTATTTTTTTTTGGGTTCACCTATTGCACTAGGGTCCTATAAAGGAGCACACTACAACCAAATGCCCAAAGGGTGGCCAATTTCTTAGGTTTGCTTATTAAAGCAGTAGCATAATTAAGGGTCAAAGATGTTGGCTGATACAGAAGATTGCATAGAAATTTTAAATTTGCCCCATAAATGAAGCACATTCTCTCTTTTGCTTTCTCCAACACGAATATGATTGCATGAACTTGATGCGTAAGGCCAGCCCAACAGGCAACAGGTAGGGGATTAGGGGGCTCCCTAAATCTAGAGTATGCAGCCACCTTTCCCCTATATATATAAGAGAGGATGATTTAGTATATTATTTTCATTTAAAAGTTTAAGATGCTATTGATTAACTGACATTCATAAATTTTTTCCTCTTTCGATTGCATTCATTGTTGTACGCCCACCTTAATTTTCTGCACCTGTTAACATTTCTAAGACTATATTGTCCATATTATATATATTTGTATTGCGAGTAATTGATGGTTATATTTAATTTTTTGAATAATATATATATTCATTATATTTGATTTTTTTGAATAATATATATATATATATATATATATATATATATATATATATATATATTCAGAATGACCAAATAATTAAAGTAAAAATAAAGTGAAAAAAATCTTTAATAATTTGTTATTTATTTAGATTTAGAAAGAGTTATTTTTGTTTGGAATTTTTATTGGCATGTTTGGTGCCTTTCCCGATTGTCCTTCCTTCTTTGTTTTGGAATATATCAACGCTTATTATATTGCTCGTTTTGTTTCTCAGATTACAGAATCTCTAGAATCTCGTCTTCTTTAGAATTTTTTTAACCGTTGTATTGTAATACCTGAAATTTTAAGTGTTGTAATACAAAAAAAAAAATTTATGACTATAATTAAGTGTCAAACAACCTTAGTCAACAAACGTTGACCATTATCAGGAAAGTCATGAATGACAAGAAAGTGTCATAAATTTATTTTTTTGACATATTTGAAAAATGTCATAAATAGTAATATTGATCAATAGTATTGTAAATAGTAAAATTAATTAATAGTATGATAAATAATAAAGTTAATTAATAGCATCGTAAATAGTAAAATTATAAATGATATCGTAAATAGTAAAGTTGACTAATAGTATCATGAAAAATAAAGTTGATTATAAACAATGAAGTTGATTATTAGTTTAATTAAAATAATGAAGTAAACTTTATCTCTAGTTAATAACTTCATTTTTAATAAATAAAAGTAATTTTAAGTACATGAAAAATGTTATTCAACCACCACCACTATCATCTTTAAATAATTAAAGAGGATAGTGTCAATTTTAATCAAATAGAGATGACATGAAAAATATTATTCAACCACCACTACTATCATCTTTAAATAATTAAAGAGGATAGTGTCAATTTTAATTAAATAGAGATGACATAAAAATATTATTCAACCATCATCACTATCATCTTTAAATAATTAAAGAGGATAGTGTCAATTTTAATTAAATAGAAATGATATAAAAAATATTATTCAACCACCATCACCATCATCTTTAAATAATTAAAGAGGATAGTGTCAATTTTAATTAAATAGAAATGATATGAAAAATATTATTCAACCACTATCACTATCATCTTTAAATAATTAAAGATGATAGTGTCAATTTTAATCAATTAAAAATAGCTTTAAAGTATATGAATAATGCACATCAAACCACCATTATTAATAATTACAATTGCTTGCAAACAAACATGGATAACCTCCTTGTCTCTCCATTATTCTAAGTTAAGCACTACCATACCCTAAATACTAACCTTAATGATCAAAGCTCTACTATAAATAGGGAGCCTCTCCTCATATTTTTGGATATCAAATTAAAGCATTGAAGCGTGCTTGAGAAGAGAGGGAGAGGAAGAAAGTTGGAAGAAAGAGTAGCTAAAGTTGAGATCGTGAAGATTGATAAGCAAAGACTAGAAACAAGAGAAAATAACAACACAAAAATTAAGGTGGAAGTGATTACTCTACTCTCTAGTATTATTTGAATTTTAATGCTAAATATGTGATGTTTGCATTGTTTGAATATCTAGAAATATGCATGGTTATTGACTAAATTATTTGTGAAAATTTTTTCTTTATTTTTAATTTATTTATGACCGAGAAAGTATGCTCTGTAGTTGCGTCTTGTACGATCTTCTACATTAGACATCGAAAGTCATTATTTTCCTGTTTGAGAGAGTATGCTCTGTAGTTGCGTCTCGTACGATCTTCTACATCAGAAATCGAACATCTATGTTTTTGTTGATTTATCATGTTATACTGTGGTATGTTCAATTTCTGTTGAAATATTTATCTATCATGTTCTTGCACATAAAAGTCAGATTAAATGAGATTTCAACCATGTACCGGCGCGGGGGACAAATGTCCTTCGTGTGTGTTTCATGCAAAATTAGAACTGATTGTCATGATTGACACTTGAATGAACTGGGTTTTAGAGATGATCCCAGAGAAGGGTTTGAGTTTCAGAATTGATCTCTCTCCCAAGATCTGGAACACAGAGGTTAATCCCTTTCGGTCTAATTGACAACTGTTGATAAATACGTGTTTGAAACGCGTAATGGATTATAAGTGTTTGTATGTTCAGTGTTTAGTTTAAATAATGCTATGGATGTACTGTGTATGATCCACTGGGCTCTTGAGCTCACCTAATCATTTTTTTCAAGTAACTATTGAAGACCTCGCCCCAGCAAATCAATGTAAATTAATAACAGTGTGCCTCATAGTATGATGATAGTAGAAAATGAATTGTATTGTAGGGTGTATGACCCACTATATTTGATTATGTCAAATGTCGATAATATTTGTATTGTCAAAAGATGGTTATGGAGCCCACAAAATTATTCGTAACTCTGATTATGAATCAATGTTTTCAGTTATTTTGAAATACTGAGATTATTGTATTTATACTTTATCCCTTGGATATGAACTGATGAAACTATCAGACGTGAAAAATGATGAAAAGAAAAAAGTAATATCCCCAGTTCTCAGATAGAAAGCAGGACTGACTGCACTCGGAAGAAATGACGTCTCAAGCCGAGACAACAACGCCACCTATGACGTATGTAAGAAAGATCGGGAACTGGGGGTGTTACATGTATTGTCTAAAAGGAATCATTCCCTGTTTTGAGATTTCTTTCTAGTTTTCCTAATATCGTTGATATAGTAAGTTGCCCATCTCAGAAATGTTGATACAACAGTCAACGACTTGTTTTCCTGCATGATATTTTGGATTCTTTCTTAGTTTATTCGCAAACTTGTTTGGAATGATTTCCTTTCTACAAGTGGTCTTTAGAAAAATAATTGGTTTTCTGGAATTTTGAAAAGTTCAAAAAAATTTGTTACTACTGAAAGAGTCGATCTTGTCCTTGTTTTGTTCGGAAGAAAACACATTTCTCGAAATCTAGTTTCCTCTGATCTGTGCCAACAGAATAGTATCAACGTGTGTTTCAGTCTGCCCAGAAATCTTCTAGTATCTCGTCCAGTTATGAAAAGCCTTCAGATTCATGCCTATATATTCTGGGACGTCTGCTTGTTTTGTTCATCACTCGGAGCTATATTGGTGTAAAGCTGAATTGTGTTCAGATTGTCTTTTAGTTAACATTGTCTGTAATAGTTAGGGAGTGATCTTGTGTGAGCGAATGCAGTTCTATCTGTTAGACTAAAGGAACATGTGGTAGGACTACCTGTTAGTTTGAAGAGTGTGACAGCCTTTGCTTCAAGATCTTCTGTGAGGTTTAAGGGTTTGTAAACCTGTTCTAAGAAGAAAAAGTTTTGTTGAGAAGCAGTGTATTTCGCTTAGTTTTAGTGAAACCTCTTTATCGGATAAGGCCCCGCAAACGTAGGTTTTAAGCCGAACTAAGTTACTAATTGTTGTGCACTATCGCTTGTTTATTTTCAGCTGTGACTCATTTTCTTTTTCAATTTTTATATGTAATTTAGAAATAGTGTGAAGTTTTAATAGAACTACAATAGACCTGCCATAGAATTATTTATTTATATTATTTATAATGTGAATACTTTTTATTTTTTACGGGAGAGCCTTTTATTCATATCTTTTTTTTAAGATTGTCTTTTTAACTCATATAAAAATATTTAATTCTAATGCTATCATGCTAAATTCAAAGAATATTTTTGACATATTCAACTGAACTTTAATTTCACTCTATCAAAAAAAAAAAAAAGTGAATTACTGTATCCACGAAATAAAAGGAAATAACAACTTTTAACTTCTCACATTTAAAAAAAGGATAACTATTCCAATTTTTCACTTTTTAAAATAAACAATAATTATTGATTCATTAATGCAAAATGAATGACTTGCTAAAGCTACATCTAAATAAAAAAAATAATAATTAAATATCTTTTTGTTTATTAAAAAATTAATAAAGGAGTCTTATATATAAGTGATTTAGAATTTTTTATAATGGATTCTACTTAATAATATATGTGTTAACTATTATTAACGTACAATGTGTACGTTATAATGGATTCTACAATATGTAGGTTATCTGGAGTTGGTCCTAAATTTTTGGAGACTTAGGATAAAATAATAATTTAAGGCCCTAAAAAAAGATTATCTTTTTTAATAGAAGAAAAAAATATGCTTTTTAATAATTTTTATTATTTTTAATATATATATATATGAGGTCTTAGGGCTCAGCGGTTACTCTTTAGGCTCTTGCTCAACGCCGACCCTGATGTTATCTATTAATAATTAAAAAACATATAAAGAAAGCACAAGATTTTTTTTGAAAAAAAATGAATAATATAAAAAATTTTTAGAATGTATAAACCTGCTGCATTAATATTAGTGGTTCATCAAGCTCCTCAATCATATAGGCAATAATTTTCTCAAATACCATTATCTATCTCTTTCGCTTTGTTTTAAGAATAAAAAAAATAAAAAATTAAAGGGACTTATCTTCTAAAAGGATCTAACTTTGAATATAATGAAATCAAGTCATGTCTGAAAAGAGGTACAAGACATATTATCACTTTAAATAATTTTTATTTAAATATAAAAAAAGTCACAATATCTTATTAGTTAATTAAGGTGGAAAGAACTATTAGATATAAAGGTTGGCCTTTACACTAGCGTCCTTTAGCTTGGGAACATGAGAATCTTTCTCCACCATTAGCTTTATTTTCGTTTTGATCACTTTATGTCTAATTTTAACAAAACAAGTAATTTTTTTTTAAATTATTATATTATATATAAAGCAGCTAGGCCCCAGATTCTTCTTTTTGTGATAGATTGTTCCACGTATAAGTAGCTTTTAAATTAAATTTTAATTTCAAAAACACATGGGGCTTGGCAATATGTAAAATGATGAGAGCCTAATATAATTGTAGCCAAAAGTAATATTAGGTGGTTATGATGATATAATAGTATATGAGAAGTGATTATGATGTTGGCAATGTAATTTTGGCTATATATATAGGAGTCTAAAAATGACAATTAATATGTGACAAAAGGTAAAATATATTAATAATCAATCTGTGATAACTTAATTAGTTGAGAAACTGATTGCCCAAAAAAAAAAAAAAACCCTTAGGGTTCAGATCTAACTTATTTATCTATTCTTATAATTAAGAAGGCTCAAGTTTAAGATGATCAATTTAATTAAAAGGTAAATGCCTCTTGAATGCCAAAAGACCAATTAATAGTAATAATAATAATAATAACTATATATATATATATATACACGTATGTATATATTAGTAGCCAAATAAACGACCAACTAAAAATTAATAATAAAAAAAGTAAATAAACAAATAGATAACATTAATAACCATTTTTTATACAATATTGCACT
>JAJIYU010013639.1:0-13719 GCA_030144865.1 Tinospora cordifolia
AATTTTAGAGTATCGAGTATCTCGAAGGAAAGCAAGGTAGTCTTGAAGGTCTGCAGAATCAGGTGGGTGAGATTTCCTTGCTCATACATATTATGTAGATTTAAAGTTTGAAACATTTGTTTGAATAGTTCTAGATTAACTAAGATTGTCTTTAGAAACTGATTGAACTTGTTTGGAGTGCTTGGGTAATATTATGATGAATGATTATTTATTTATTGCAAGCATAAATAGGAAAACTGCATTTAGGTAGCATTCTTTATTTATTTAACTGCCACTTTAATTGCATGCATTATTTGATAAATTTTTTATGGTATGTGTGATGCTTTGGTATGATTGAACTTGTTTGTGAAACTAAAATAAGATAAAGGATTATTAAGAATTCACATACCAGAGCGATCAATGAGCCTGAAGCAGATCAAGGTGGCATCTCCTATATGTCACCATTTGAGATTGACGAGCCACTAGGCAGATCGTAGGTATTCTCAACCTTGAGCTGCTTGCAAAAGCTAGAAGCCCTTGAGAAATGGCACTACGCGGTAGTAAGTACACTACCTTGGATTGTGATTCTGACAGGTAATTGGCCTTAGGCGTTATTTGAGCTTTATATCTGTTTCAGATCACAGGGAATACTGAGAGTCATCTCAACACTCTTCTGATCTTAGATTACAAACAAAAAAAATGAATGTTTAAAACACCTAATTATGTGAAAGTGCTTGTAATGTTTTGATTTTTTATCTGTATAATGTGTGTTATGTGTAGGACTAACCCATTGGGCTTTTGAGCTCACTCCCATTTCTTTTTTAGGAACACATGGACATGACGCACAACAATCTACGTCAGAAGACTCTCACTGTTGATTAGAAACCTCATTGGGAGGTTATCCGGGATAGAAAGATTTAGAGGTTATAACTTGTTTTTTTTTTCTTTTTGTAACAGAACTAGATGTATACTTTTCTTTTGAGTTTAATATCATTGTTTTACATGTATCCAGTTTTATTGTGGACTTGAAAAGTATTTCAATGCTTTGATGTAACCATTGAATGATATTATATGGTTAACATTTACCATTGTAATAGAAGTTTTTGGGGTGATTCCTCTACGTAATTTGTGATTCGTGATTTGTGATTCGTGATTTATGATTTTTGATATTTAGTTTTTTTTTGTCTAATTGTGGAAATCCAGTGAGCATAGTGGAAAGTTATTTTGATTTTTTATTTCATACAAAATGTGTTTCCAGATCTTTATTTGAGAACTATCTATTAGGGACTTGAATTTGAAGAAAAAGATTTTGATAGAAATATTTTAAGTAGCATTTCGATTATCAACAAGCGACGACCCGCAAGTGAGGCATCTTCGCCAAGGGGATGCATCTCTATGCTAGACCCATAGCATGTGACAAGAGGTCCGATTGGGAGTCGGGGTGTTACATTATGATCCCTCGCTATCTCAAGAACATAAACACTCAAGAATAATTCCCAGAAACAGGCCCATGAAGTGATCTACCCCTCAATATTTCGGGTGGCCTTCCACCATATTGCGGCTTCATCCTCAAGCATATGCGCATCAAAGAGTACCTTATTCTCCTCAAACAACCTCAACGTCTCTACGTTCTTCTTAATATTGATAAGTCAGTTCTCTATCGCGTCCCAACTCAAACCCCCATGGAAATCCTTGGGTCTCAGGTCCAAAAACCTCTTCAAGAGGCGATCATGGGCAACCTCATCTACTATCTCACCAGGGCTACCTCTGCTTGGTCTACAACCGTCTCATTTGTTCTAATCTCAGGTACAGCTGGTGCAAGGGGTACTATTGGCTCAACCCTTTGTCCCTTAGGTTCAATCCTATCCAGTCTCTCTCTCAATAAGGTTGTCTGGGCCTAAGCAGCCTTAGTAGACAACCTAATCATGGCCTCGAGCCTCTGTATAGGGTCCTACTCAAGTTGAATCAGAGGTGGTGGTGGTGGCAGCACCAACTCTGAGATCTTACATGGTCTCCCACGTCGAGGAGGCATCGTGGTCTACATAAAACATTAATCATTTTCAAGGTTAAGCAGACCATAAACTTTAAATGTTTGTATGTAATACCCTGAAAACTTTGTACTTAATTAAATGAAATTCAAGATCAATTTAGTGAAATTGGTTGCAAAATGAAACTGGGCTCATTTCAGGGCTAAATTTGGCATGTTTCCAAAAGTCTCATTTGGTAACTCCTAGAGAACCAAAACAACCTGAAATGAAGAAAGGTGACATGAACCAACTAATTGAATGACATATCCAAAAATCAGGACAATTGGCTAAGATTTAGATTTTCATTTGCCTAGTGATCTTAGTGGGTCTCAAAAAAGGAAAATTTTTGAGGGAAAATCATCCTAGGCCAAACCATATATTAAAATTTGCATTAGGTTCATGTGATTCCAAAACTATATGTTATAATCATAATTAAGGAGATATTAATTTGTATTTGATTTTTGTGAACCCATGAAGTCATGACCACGCCAAGCATGTGCAAGTCACATGGGTGGAACACCATGATCATGTGCACCCTCACCCTACCCAAAGCTCGGTGGGATGTGTTCCTTATTTGAATCCATACAAAATAATCCTATGTACCATGCAAATGATTCAGTACACCACACCTATGAGAAGCTTCCCCATGGTTAGAAACTAATACAAGTGATCCTATGTACCAAGATAAATGATCAAGCGTACCTATGCACCCTAAAAACATCTACGCCATACGTATGTGCTCCATATGTGCCAAATTCCAACTTAAGAGAGTTTCTTAGGATTCCTAAGACCTTGATCTTTTGTCCCTCAAGTCTGATCATGTACTCACCAACCACCATTGATCAAGAAAACAATTCCTTAATAAATAATGCCAAAATTAGAAGTGTTTCTATGCATGTTTGTGTGATGACCAAGCAAGAAACAAGCAAAGAAAAGTTGTTAAGTGTCCAAATTTGATTCTATATGGATGTCCCAACTGAATTAGAACATAATCTAGACCCATTTTGTATTCACACTTGGTTAGGAAACAAAATTGTGCTCATATCTTTGGAATAGGAATCCTAGTAGACCCATTTGGCCAAACCATAAGCACACTTGCCCAAATCATGCAAAAACGCCCTAGATATGTATGGAAAGATTCTCTTGTGATCTTGCCCAAAAGTCCCCCCTTACGCTCATAAACATCTATGAAAACCCCCCTGTTGCTCACATTCATCTCCTCCCAAAGCAAAGAGTTGACACTTCCCTCTTTGCTTGTCATTGCCCTCTTCTTAGCACTTCTTCTCACTTCTCTTTTCTCTTTTGTGTGAGAAGTTCTAATTTCAATATTTTAGAGAGTTGTTGAAGTAGTTTTTGTTGGTGTTTAAAAGTTCTTGAAGTTCTAAAAGTGGTAGATAAGGGGAACATCTACCAGATTCAACAAGAAACTCGGATTAAGGTTGAGGGAATTTCTAGAACACTACCTTTTTATTTTGAATTCCGAGCATGTTCATGCATGTGTAGTTTTAGATTTCAGCATGTTTAATATTAGTTTTCAACATGTTTAATCATGTTTCAATTTCAATTTAGCATGTTTTTATGCTTTAATCACTCGTGAGAGCATGCTATGCGTAGAAGAATCCATCTTTAGGATTTATTTCAAAGTTTCAAGCATGTCATATAATGTTTTCATGCTTTCTTGGTTGTTTAAAATTCTAAAATTTATATTCTGAATTTCTTTTATGATTAAGTCATCTTAAACATGAGAAAGTGAAGATAAGAACTACATACTGTAATGGTGACCCATATAGCTGCTATGGGTGTTCTTAACACATGCTTAGAGTGTGTGGTTGCAAAGTGCAACTAATGGATACTTGGTATGTGGCATCCAATGGAAAGTAATAAAGAAATGTCTTTCCACCCTAAAGAGGGGTATCTAAATTAAGGACGTCAAGGGAGTAGAAACCCTTTCACTCATAACGTCAACTCGAACCAATTTGATGTATGAATCACTTAATGTTTGAAAGTGTGTGAATTTGAATGTGTTATGTGCTAGTTGTTTGATGGATGATCCACTGGGTTATGTGCTCACCCCTCTCTTTTTAACATTTTTAGGAAATTGAATATAATGGCAATGAAAATCTAATAGTAACTTTGTTTAGAAATCTTCTATTTACTTTTATTCAATGTAAGGGCATGTTGCCAAGTTTTGTTTTATTAGACTTTTGCTGAACTTTTTATTTTTAATTAAAGAGCTATGTACTCAAGTTTATGATTTAATTTAAGAATGTAAGTTTCTTTATTTTATTTGAATAAATAAAGAGTTTGAAGTATTCTTTTTCCTACTTGTATTGCACTTGTTGAATTGAATATTAAGTACGATTAAAAATGTATTCATAAGGAATTTCAATAAGTGTTAGAACAAAGAAATTGAGATGCAAGTTGTGTACTTGTAAATGTAACATAGGACCCAACACGCCTTGTGGTTGAGCTTAAACCTATTTCTAGGGGGTTGGGGTGTTACATTGTAACAAAAGATAATTATACGTTAAGGTAACTATCTCAAGTGATAATCTAATCCACAAGGTTCAAATTCTAAATCTTAAAACTTACTAACTCCTAATGATAGTCCAATTCCCATCATGATGTGGCCACTCCCACTTGGTTCCTCTTTCTGTTAATCAGAAGTTAGGGAGCTTTTTCCCATAATTTTACTATGCTACTCTAAGTCATTCCTAGGGTTTTCCTAACTTCTACAATTACTCTAAGGTTTCCTAGGTTAACAACTATTATTAGTCCTTAATTACAGTAATCACAAGAGATGAGGAAGTAGCTAAATAAATAATTGCAGTAGAAATTTAAGTCAACCAAAAGTTAACTATATACATTACCCTAAATGTAGTAGTAGCAAAAGTGTCTAAGTCAAAATATTTATAACAGTTTCCTTACCCCCTATACATATGCCTAACTCTCCAAATAATGAACTGCATAGAAAACCTACCAAAATAACTCGTGGACGTTGCTTTATGCTATAACTAGCTTTTCCCTTTGTCCATGGTATAAGAACTTGAAATGTTAGAGTAGTGAGCCAATTTTTATATAGGGCTTAGTGAATAATGTAGTCTAACCTATACCTTAAAATAGGAATTCCATAAAATAATGTTATTTATGCATGAACAAATGATATTATGCGAGTAAATGTCGTAGTTAATGAATTTTAAATTCACAATGCAATCATGCACCTTTTATTTTGAAAATGATTTTAATGATAAATACATATGTTGAGGCTCTCAGTAACCTTCAATTGAGTATTGATAAGTTAGCCAATTGAGAATCCTCACAAAATGTACCTCCAGGTACAGTGCATCTGGTCCTCAAGCTCAACCACATCGAATACACTAACTCGTACCATCGAACCTCAAGATTTGGTGCACATTTTCATTTAAAAACTTATTTAAAGATTGTAAATGCATTGCAATATGTAATTACATTTCATTTATGAATAAAATGACAAGTTTAAGTGATAAATGTGGAAACACTACACACAAGGATGCTCAGCTCCCGGTGCTCTTCTCGTAACTAGTCGTGTCCCTCTAACGTTTAATCTCGCACAATCAATGTGGTTTCTTAATATCTACATGAAACTTGACTCAAATCTAACTTTATGGTCCTTGATCAATCAAAAGATTGACTCAATCAATTATGGTCCATTTACAGATTTGGTCAATACAATCAACTCTAACCAAGCCTAACACTCGCTAACCTCTATGATCGATAGGGTCAACATGGTCAACAAGGTCAATTGATGTAATTAAGCCCTGAATATTGACCCAAAATATCAAAAATCTATATCGTCGACCGTGTCCCACTTTTGGTATACAATAACCAACCGCTTCAAAATTTTGTGGTATTGTATAGTAAATAGAAAAAATTTAATTATTTTCTATGATATGAATTTTTCTCGATTAATATTTCATAATGTTATACAACACTATATATATAACATTATATAACATTTCACATTATTATATTACCTTATACACATTTTTTATTTAATCCTCAAACTACATAAATACAAATTTAATATATCAACTGACCTCCAAAAATTCTAATTTCAGTGTCATTAACTCCAGAATTTTATTCTAGACATTTCAGTACCCTCAATTAAAATTTCAGTGTTAATATGTATACCTCTTATGAGTCGGCTTCCAATTATCATACAAATTCGTAGGGCCTACAAGGATACAAATAAACTATATATTTATGTTCTACTTGTTAATCTGAACACAATGATATATATATATATATATATATATATATATTGTATAGTTTTACTTTTAGTGAAAATACACCCTAGTTTTAAGTCACACAATATACTAACATTTCTGTTGAAAACTATACTAGAAAAATTGTAATTCATAACTTTTGTAAAAATTTTAAATTGAAAAGAGGTAAAAATACAATATGACAGACCTTCGAGAAAATGGTAGCTTTTTCTTCCCTCTTTTTTTTTCCTTTTTCTTCTCTTTTTCTCCTTCTTTTTCTTTCTTCTCTTTCTTTATCTTTTCTTCTGTTCTCAGTTTGTTCTCTCTCGCTCACTTTTTTTTTTCTTCCTACATTGAGCAAGTGAGGTGAAAGGATGAGATGAGAATGACAGTGCGAGGTTATTTATAGCTTTTGGTTTGGGGTGGGTCCCACCACTAGACCCCAAATTGTCAACATGCCTTATACGATCCATTCCACATCATCTTACTTATCTTTTTTATATATAATTTCATTTATCTTCTTTATCTCACCAACTCATCACTATTATCCACTTTCTTTTATTTTATTTTATATTTTTTCCACCAACATTGTAATACACCAAAAAATTTTTAAATAATTTAAAATAAATAAAATAAGTTAAGTAAATTAATTTCAAAGACTTTAAGAAATTTTTGGGTACAAATTGTGGGTTGGCACATGAAAAATAAAATATATTGGAGATATAATATAAATTAGGCAAATAAGACCTTAATTTGATAATTAGATGAAAATTTCAATTTAGTAGAATTAATTATAAAATTTAAAGAGTTGCTTAAGAAATAAATAGAAATAAAGTATATATACACATATAGGTTAATATGTGTATGAATAAGGTGTGTGTTAACATAACAAATGTTAATACTACATATTATAGGAATATGTACATAGAAAAATTTATATAATTAAATAAAAATGTAGTATACGTGTATTTATTAAAAATAAATCAAACATTATGTAAATATTAATTTATAATTACATAAATTATAATCTAAAAATGAAATATGAAATAAATAAAAATACATGGAAATGAAAAATGTAGATTATTTAATTATTAGTATTAAAAATATTAAAGAAATAGAAAAAATATCTAATAAATGTAATATTAAATAATTAGAAAGGAGAAAATATTAGCAAATCATCAAAATAGAAGGGAATATACAAGAAAATCAAGTTTTTATCAATTAGGAAGTGTCTAATTGGCAAAATTTCGGATAATAACAACTTAGAATAATGATTTTGGTATTAGAAACACGATTCAACGGCCAAAAACGAATAATCCATCTGATCCAGGATCCAACGGCCACGATCAAGACCTTATCGAACGCCCGGGTGCACCGGATCACCGAAATTCGATGGTCCACAATCAATCCGCTCGATCCAACGATTCAGATTTCATTCGCCTAATCTCGATCACAAAACGAGTACTATGACCGAGGAAAATCCAACAGGCCAGATTTCACCCACCTAATCTCGATCATGAAAACGAGTACTGCGATCAAGGAAATGCGACGGCGCACGATTAACCCGCTTGATCTCAATCGCGAACCGAGTACTACGATCGAGGAAATCTGACGTTCCAAATTTCACCTGCCTGATCTCAATTGCTAATCCAGTGCTGCGATCGAGGAAATCTAATAGCTGACGTTCCACCCGCCCGATCTTGATCGCAAATGGAATCTCGAGGACAATTCAACGGTCTAGATCCAAGGCCCGATTAAATACAAAATAAAATCACGAAAAATATTCGAAAATTGGTTTCTAAATTTCCAAAAAAATTTTATTCTCCTATGCTTGGGGGGGGCACGAAATTCTAAAGAATTAGCAAGTTTCCTACAAGATAACACCATAAACTTGTCATTCTCTACCCTTTTAAACTCTATATAAACACCCCCCATGCTCACAATTCATCTCATCTCAATTCAAGAGCATACTAGTCCCTCTTGAATCTCTCTATCCTTCTTCTTGGCAATCCCCTTAGTTCTTGAGTGATCTTGAACTATTCTTAAGTGTTCTTGAGTGTTCTTGAGAATTCTTGAGTGTTTGGAAGCCTTGAAGTAACGGAACTCTGCCAGATTTTAGAGACATTCAGAAGGGACATTTTTAAGGTGGAAGTGATTTCTAACTTTTACTTCTTTATTTTAATTTGAATAAGTCTTGCATGTGTGATGATGTTTTGAAGTTAAATGATTGAATATATGTTTCAAATATGCATGCTTTATTTATTTGAGATACTATGAATATATGTATGGATGTTTAGAAATCAAGAATGATGATGCATGATATACTTGAATTGTGCCATGAATAAATATTTGATGATTCATGTTATGTACGTGTTGTATCGATGATTTAATCCGATATTGTGTGTTTTATCACTAAGAAAAGATTAAATATTGTTTCAATCCACGTACCAGCGCGATGATGGACTACATAGTGTCATCGTGTGTGTTTCACCCTCCGACCCAGCTTGCCGATTTATTTTTCATGATTTGAATTGGGTTTCCAAAAGTGATCCCACTTCATAGATATTAGGGTTTGAGTTTCCAAAAGTGATTCCACTTCATAGATACTGGGGTTTGAGTTTCCAAAAGTGATTCTCTCTCCCAACGATGTGAAACACAGAGATTAAACTCTTTCAATTCGAATGTCAACCATAAACAAGAAATTGCTTGAATCGCCTAATGTACAAAAGTTTTTGATATGCTTGGTTTGTTTGAATTGAAATAATGAATTAAATGTTAGAATGATCCACTGAGCTATGTGCTCACCCCTTCATTCTATTTTTTAGGTAATTGAATCACATGAAGACCATGAATATTAGTTAGGCTCCTTTTGTTTAAAAGGTTTCTAATTTTTATGTAAGGGCATGTTGCCCAAGTTTTAAGACTTCCACTAAATCAAATTATGTACTCAATTTTATTTAGTTAATTGAGTTTTTGAATTTCAGTTATTTCTTATACTATTGCCTTATTAAATTTTTGAATTTAAGTTATGCACGGTTAAATACAATTAAGGCATGAAATAATTGAAATAGAAAGAAAGTCAAGTGTGAGTCACTTGTAATGTAACACCGGCCCAGCCCGCCATTTGGTTTAGTCCACTATCAAAAAAATGGTGAACCTGTCCAATGTTTAAATATACGGGGGTTGAGGTGTTACAAACATGCCCCTTATTATGATATTCATTTATATCATTATACATACATACATACATACATATATATATATATATATATAGCAATTACTTAAATCATTCCATATTATATAATTCTATTTCATTTATTTTTATTACCTTAGTAATTAATACATTTGCATTATTTATTTTATTTTTTACCTTAATTATGTTTTTATTTATTTATTTAAAACAACTCATTAACTTGTGCAATTGTTGTAAAATCATGTATTTTCATTTATTATTCATTAATTCATACATGAATTATAAGTCAAATCCATCGACTTAATGTCTAAAAATACAGGTCGTTATACATTTATTTATTTTTAAATTAATTTATGTGTCAAATTAAAATATAGAGTGTTAAAAATCCACCTCAAAACCACTTAAAAAATCATTAAAATAAATAAAATCATGATTTGAACATTCTTCAAAACTTATGAAAATTACACACAAGCTCATAATATTTGACATATGCAAGGATCAAAAACTCTATAACAAAGCACAATGAAATTCGAGCTAGTTGAGGTAAGGGTGTTATACCTCAATGCAACCTTCAATCTCACACCAAGTTCACTTGTTTCCTCAACTTTCAAACACCTACATATTCAAAACATCATCAGAAAACCCTTTTTTGATGTTCGTTCCTTAATGCATGTACCAACACAACATTTTTTAATCAAATACTAACACAAAATGCAAGAATCCATTAATAGAATGCATAGAGGTGTTGGGGTTGTTGGTTTACCTTACATAAATCTCATGTACGGACTATAGAGTTTCCTCAAATTCCTTAAGATTCTAAGAATCTCCAATAGCTTTGAATCTCAACTATGTTATGTAACTCATACTCTTCTTCAACTTTGTCTTCAACCACAACTTCAAGTTCACTCTCAAATACCTACAAATCAAGAAGAAAGATGGTGGTTTTCTCATGCTTATGGTTCGGCGTTGATGCTTGGGAGACAAGAGGATTATTTGTTTTTTTTTGGAATTTTCTTTAGTTTTTTATCATCTTGATTTTTGTATTTTTATTGGATTTCTTGTCTTGTAGAAAGCTTCTAGATTTGTGTTTTTCTTAAGAGACGTCTCCTTTACGGGATTTACATGTGTGTTTATTGAATTGGCCAAGTGTTGCCATTTGTCACAAAATGTCATGCCAAAGTTGTGATCCAAGTGAGTGGCCAGCAACAAACATGCTCACTTGATCCCCACCGACAAAAATCACCCTTGATTTTTTTTCTTTAATCAAAATTTCATTTAAATCAAACTATGCATTTTTTATTTTTGGCCTGATTAAAATAAATTGATGTTTATTTTTTCAAATTTTTGGACGCTTTAATCATCAATGTGTCACTCTCATGCTTAAAAAATCATTTTAAAGTACTTAATTTGAATTTTTTTTTATTTTTTTTCTTGATTTTCTTAAATTTTTTGAAATTTTAATCAATTGAAAGCGTAGAAATTGGAAAATTAGCAAATTGGGCTCTCATGTCCATTTCTAAGCCCAATTATATCCCTATAATGTTTCTAGTACTTAGAAATAATTTTTGGCTTATTTTAAATTTGTTTCAAAATTTTTTAGGGTTCATTTCTCAATTATTTGTAACTTCCTTTATAATTTGCATAAAATCAAAAATTGGAAGAAAAAGTACATATTTTCATTAAGGAATAAAATCAATTTATAGTAAAATGCATGTCAGATTCATCGGTGCCGAAAAATATGGGTTGTTACAAATTCTAAAGTAAGATTTTGAAGTTTCTTTGAGAGGTATAGTAATAATTTGGATAGTCAAAAATCCAATATTTGGATATATCACAACACAATTAGAAAAAAAAATTTACACAAATTTTGTGTCTATTTTAAAATAGAATAGATGTTAATATGTGACTTAAAATAGAGGCTAAATGGTCTTTAAAAATTTTGAAAAAAAAAAATATCAGTGTAGATTGAGTGACAGAGAAAACTATCCATCAAATTTGGCATCAGTTAAGTTATAAAATAAAGTCCTAAAACAATTTGCAAATTGACCAAGTGATATTAGACCCAACATACATAGTACATATATTATAATCCAAGGGTATTTTTGTAAAATTTTAGATTTATTACACTTAAACATGAGTAATTAGACCACCTAAGTGTTTAGGACCCCCTCCCTAGGGTGAAGGGTGAGCCGACCAGCCCAATGCCCTGACAAACTTACTTGCAAGCCAAGCTTGCCAAAACACTATTAAGCCTCCTTCTTGTCCATACACAACAATATCAGAGTAATAACAAGAGATATGGAAGTAGCAAACACCTAATTATAGTAGATTTTTTTAAGTTAAACAAAAAGTATTTATGTACAGTCTTTTATATGCAATAGTAGCAAACATATGATAGTCAAAATATCTATGATATTTTTCTCACTTCCTATACATTATACTAATTCTCAAACCAATAAACCATGTGAGGAAACCTACAAAAAATAAACGAGGTGCGTTTACGCAATGACCACCTTCTTCCCTTTATTTGTACTAGAAGAACCTGAAATGTTCGAGTAGTGAGCCAATTTTGTCCACAGCGGCTCAGTAAGTAATGTAATCTAATCTACAATAATAATAATGTGAATAAATGCAACAGTTAATGCATGCAAAATCCACAATGCAGTCGTGTACCTTCCATTTTGAAAACAATTTTAATGTTGAAACCACATGCCAAAGCTCTTAATAGCCTACAAGGCAATTATAAATTCACTTGAGCGGATGTACTCGATGGTTAGGTGTATTCTCACATCATATCATAGGGATCTGCCAACTCATACCATGTATGGCGGCCTCAGATCCTCCATAGGGGAGCCCGATTGATAAACCTATCTAGAACATACTACCAAGTACGACAGCCACACATCCTCAAACTCTACCACATCCAATACCCTAACCCCGCACCATCAGACTTGGATTTGGTGTGCATTTTCTTATTTGGAAACCCATTTAAAGATTGCAAATACATTTCAATATGTAATAACATTTCATTTATGAACAGAATAACAAGTTAAGTGATAAATTAGAAAACACTACTCACAAGGATGCTCAACCCCAGTGATCCTCTCTTAACTTGTCATGTCTCGCTAGCATTTGATCCTACTTAATCAACGTGGTTTCTTAATATCATATGAAATTTGGCTCAAATCTAACTTTATGGTCCTTGGTCAATCAAATGATTGACTCAGTCAATTGTGGTCAGTACAATCAATTCTAATCAAGCGTAACACTCGTGACCTGTATGATCGACAAGGTCAATGTGGTCAACACAGTCAATTGGTGTAATTAAACCCTTAACATTGACCCAAAATACCTAAAATCTATAGTGTTGACACGTGTCCTACTTTTGGTATACAATAACCAACCTTTTCATAAATTTGGCAGTCCAATATAGTAAATAGAAAATTTTAATTATTTTCTATGTTAAACATTTTTTCCCAATAAGTATTTCATAATATTATACAACATTATATAACATTTTTTCTATTATTTAACATTATATTGCCCTATATAAATTTTTTAATATTTATTAATTAATCCTTAAATTGCATAAATACGAATTTAATATATTAATTAACCTCCAAAAATCCTAATTTCAGTGTCATTGAGTTCATAATTTCATTATGGACATTTCAGTACCCGTCAACTAAAATTTCAGTGTTAATAGGTATACCCTCTATGTGTTAACTTTCTATTACCATATAAATTCCCATAGTCCACAAGGGTACAAATAATTTATATATTTGTATTCTACTCGTCAATATGAACAAAATGATATATATTGTATAGTTTTATTTCTAGTGAAATTACACCTTACTTTTGGTTCAAACAATAAACTATCACCTTTATTAAAAACTATACTATAAAAACTATAATTCATAACTTTTATAACAATTTTGAATTGAAAAGAGGTAAAATGAACTTATCTAAAATGATAGATCTTCACAATGAAGATAAATTTTCTTTCCTTTTTTCTTGTCTTTTCTTTCTCTTTTCTTTCTTCTTTTTTCTTCCTTTCTCATTTTTTTTTCAAATGCAACAAATCATACCTTTATCTCACCCTATTTATTGTAATAGCCCAAATTTTTGTAATGCGAGCACATTGCAATGAAATTTAAAAAAATATATATATATATATACAAAATTGTTTTTAACTAAGAGAATTAAATAAAAATATTTCATAGATATATATATGTATATATATATGTGCATACATGATCTTGAATATCATATGGTA
>JAJIYU010013640.1:0-13742 GCA_030144865.1 Tinospora cordifolia
GGTTCGCAAAGATGGCTTAACAGCGGTTGGGCGAACTCGTCTTGGTGAGAGAGTTTCGTCAGGCCGCTGTGCCGGTCGGGCCGCCCTTGACTCTGGGAAGGGGTCCCGACAAAAAGGAAAGCAGAATCATGTGACAACAACGAAAGTCTTTAACATTATTTACATTAACAAAGTCTAGTTCAACTTTACATTTTTCAAAACTTGTACACACTAATTTAAAATACCCAAAATAACAAAATGACAAAACAATCTACTGTGGATTATGTTGGAAAGATCACGTGATCGCCATGCCTTTCCCCTTATTCACACCAAACGAACCTAAACTTAAGTCTAACATTCTACATGCAATGCAACAAGTAAAATCGTAATCATTCAAATAAAAATGCAACAACAAATAACACGCGCAATCATCAACATATAACAATGCAATAGCCTAATATGCCATGTGCCAAGGGTCCAATATCTAAACTCGGCACCCTTCTTTTATTTTAAGGATCCTTTAGTCATACTGCCATTCCGGACATATGTGACAATCGTCCAGGCTATACTGTCGTATCATTGATGATCGTGGCCATCGACAAGGCCATCCTATTGTATCTCAACAATCATGGCCCATCGATTAGGTGGTACAGTCACCACCCATGAACCAATAGAGTTTGTTATGCACCACTCTAAATATATCCATAGAATGTACCAACGTACCACTCTTATCTCAAGACTTTTGCGATCTAATGTCTGGACCTCAGAACCTCTCATCATTAGGCTAGGTTAGCACATTTGAAGATCCGTCGATCAGTCCTATCTTAGAGCTATCACAATCCAACATCCGTACCTCGGAACCTCTCATCCTTAGGCCAGCTCAGTACATTTGAAGATTCGTCGATCAGCTCTATCTCAGAACTATCACGATCCAATGTCCGCATCTTGGAATGTCTCATCTTGAGGCCAGGTCGTCACATTTGAAGATCCCTACTCTTATATCAGGACTATAACGATCCAATGTCCACACCTCGAAACCTCTCATCCTAAGGCTAGGTCGACACATGTGAAGATTTGTATATTAGTCCTATCTCAATGCAATATGCAATACATGTAGCACCAAAATATGCAACAACAATAAGTAGAATAAACAATTAAGTAAATACATCAAATTACTACTTACAAACAAATTTGACTGCTATCGTTCTCCTGGTTGCTGGTCGTGTCCCCCAATATCGGGCCAAATACAAAAAGCTTACACCGTTGACACGTGTCGCACTTTTGGTATACAATAAGCAACCTTTTCATAGTTCGTTGTATAATACATTAAGTAGGAAGATTAATCATTTCCTATGTTACATATTTTTTTCTATGTGAAATATTTTATAATGTTAGACAACATTATATATATATATTCTATTAATTTTTCTTCAATTGCAAAAATGCAAATTTAACCTATCAATTGATCTCCAAAAATTCTAATTTTGGCGTTATTAAGTCCATAATTTCATTCTTGATATTTTTGTACCCCTTAATTAAAATGTTATTATCAATACATATATCTCCTATGTGTTTGCTTCCAATTATCGTGTATGTCACTTGCGATCTCACTCTCGAGATCCCAAGTGGTTTCATTTACATTATGATACCTTTATAGAACTTTGACTAAGGGGTATGTCCTTGGTTTTCAGGCTATATATTTTGTGGTTTAGAATTTGCATTATAGTCTTTTCGTATGTGACATCATCATGTACCTTGATATCATCCTAGTGAATAATGTTGTAAGGGTCTGGCTTGTGCTTTCGTAACATGGACACATGAGATACATTATGCATTATGGTCAAACTAGTTGGTAAGTTTAGCTTATAGGATTTTTCTTGAATTCATTTGGTAATCTCGAATAGTCTAGTGAATTTTGGTGACAACTTGCTGGTGTAATCAAATATCTATTGTAACACCCCAGTTCTTGGTCCTTTAATTTTTATCACATTAGAGTCACGTGCAGAGAAGCATGCCTATTCTACATTAAATACTATAAACGCTTTGACCGCTGAGGACCGAGATGTTACTTTTCTCACATTCGAATCATTTTAAACACCTTTAGGACACACTATAACTTATATGAAACATTTATTAGTTTCTTGGACATACCAAAAATATCTCATGGAAAAGTAAAGGGATAACTAAACATTTAAATCATCAAAGTCAAACTTTAATTTGACAATGTCTGAAATAAAATTCCCAAATAGAAGTTTCTAAACCATGACCTATGTGGCCAAAAACTAACTCACAAAGAAAAGTTCAACTTCTAAATTAATCTAAAGAGTCGTATGCTCATTCTATTCTAACTAATGAAAAGAAAATGTCATAAAACAACCTCAACAATGAGGTTGGCAAATTAGCTAGAAAAATGTCTTGGATATATTGGTCAGCAAGCACTGCTTCAAAGGTTACCTGAAATAGAAAGGTGCGGTGAGCTCAAGAGCCTAGTGGATCATACATAATACATTCATACTATTATTCAAGTCAAAATATCAAATGTGCAAACCCTTACATTAGGTGTTTCAAACATTCGGTTGTTCAATAGTTGTTAATTAGACCGACAGTTTAACTCACAGTATTCTCTGATGTGGAAGTAATTTCCGAGTTTTAATTTATTATTTTGATTTCAGTAAAATATTCATGTATGATTTATTCTTGAATATGCATGCTTTATTTGAATTAATCGTACATGCCATGCTTAGATCTCACATGCTTAGATTTGCACTAATAAAGATGTATGCTATTGGTACCATGATCCATGCTATATGTTACTATGCTCACATGCTGAATTTAATTATGTTAGTTTATTATTCCTAATTGTAATATTTAATAAAAGATTAATTAAGATTAACCAGGTACCAACGCAGTGTCCCATGGGGGATTGCTATGGGTGTTCTTAAGATTAGAACTATGGGTTTGTCTCTAGTTCACATAGGTGAAGTCCCAAAATATTCGGATAATGAGTAAGGCCCTAAATCCATTGGAAATTGGTATAAAAGAGTGTCATTTCCTTCTTTGATATGAATTTTGCTAAAAACAGAGAGGTTGACCCCTTTCGGTCTTAACTACAACTATTAAACAAGAAATTGATTGAATCACATAATGTTTGAAAGTGGCTGACATGTATGTCTTATTTGTTGAAATAATGAATCAAATATTTAGAATGATCCACTGAGCTTTGTGCTTACCTTTCCTTTTTTTAACATTTTGAGAAACTGATAAACAGAGACTGCATGACAGCCACATAAACATTATTTTACTTAGAATATTTTTTTTAAATTTTATTTAATTGCAGGGCATGTTGGCCCAAATTGTTATTTGAGATTAATTCTGCTATAATAGAAACAAAGGCTATATACCTTTGAAGTTTGAAAAGAATTAATGATATGGAAGTTATTTTATTTAAATGTTTCCAAATATGTTATTTTTTTAAATCATTGCATGAGTAGAGTTTTGTATCCCTTCTGTTTCAATTAATAAGATTAAATTTTTATTAAGATCACTTGTTGCTTTATTAAGGAATGTTTATGAGATAATGATACTCAGGAAATGTGTAACACCTCGACACTTTACAAGTACGTTATGTCGTGAGCAGAAATAAAATAAATGATCAGTTTATTTATTATAAAATAATAAATAATTTATACGTATAAGCTTATTTTATGTATGACAATGAAATATTTGTTACTGATTAACATATATAATTAGTAACATATAATATTCGTAACACATAAGTTTATGGCAATAAAAATGAGTGAATTATAAAATAAAATGGTAACACATATAAACTTACAATAAGAGTGATATAAATTAAAATAAAAAAGATTAATATATATATATATATATATACACACTTATAATAAAGTTTTAAATAAATCAAAATGGTTAGTATGCTTAGTTAAAAAAAAATTAATAATAATAATAAGTAATCATCTAAATATTTGGACCAAAGTTTACAAAAAAAAATTCGAAAATTTGAAGAAAGAACCAGATTTCCTTGTTTGGCGGTGGAAGAACAAAATCTAGAAACTTGAAGGGATTTCTGAAAGATTGAAGAAGATGGTTGACAGTGAGTTGGCTGGAAACTTCAGATCTGATTTGTAGGGATGAGTTGGTGTGATGGATTTGGGGTGAGAAGAAGAAATGAATCTGATTTTGGGGTGATTCAAACCTGGTTTTTCTTTGGTGGCCGAGATGAAGAAGATGACCAAAAGGTGAGCTGGCTGTAAATTGAAATGGGGATTTGCTGGTTTTAGTTGGGTGAGCAGCTAGAAAGAAGAATAGAATAGAAGTTTAGCTTGTTGGCTTGGGAAATGAAGAAACAAGAGAGACCGTGGAAAATGAAAGGAATAAGGAATAACAGAGCATGCAAGCTGGAAAGAAGAGCTACCGGTTTGGGAGTTTGGTTTAATGGTGAAATCGTGAACAAGTGTGCTGCTACTACTCTTGGTCGTCGTGGCACAAGCAGAAGAAGGAAGAACCAAAGCTAGAAATCACTGTTGGGGTGGCTGTGAGGTGTAATTTTAGGGCTGCCCATCATGAACAGAAGAATGAAAGCAGAGCGATGCACTTGTGCTGCTACTGCTACTGCTGAACGAAGAAGAAGACGATGGAAGAAGAACAGAAAACGTTCGATAATTTGGGCGTTCATTCAGTGTAACAGGGGGTTGTTGGCCGTGATTTCTGGTTTGGATCTCTTTGAAATTGTTAGCTGTGGAAGAAAAAGAAAAGGATGAGCTGAGCAAAGAAGAAGTTGTGCGTGGGAAGAAGCTTGGGCAAGTGCTATTGCTGCTGGATGAGGGAAAATCGAAGCAAGAAGAAGGAACAGAGGAGGTACGTGATGGAACGAAGAACAGGGGTGTGGTGGACGATGAACACAATTATAGTTGCTGTTGTTGAGCGTTGTGGACTAAGAAGATCAATGAGGGTTGCTGATGTGAATGGAAAACAGAGAGGAGCAGACCTCTGCTGGCGTGGATGGGATGAACATTGCTGTTAGTGTGAAGCGTGAACAGAGGAGAAGAAGTTTTGATGTTGCTGGGTTGTGATTTGTGGGGTCTTTGTATTTGGCAGACCGTGAAGAAAATTCTGCTGGTGTGTGTTTCAGCTGCTGTGTGTGTGATATTGCTGGTTCATGATGAAGATCAGATACACAAGCAACTGGTATGTGGTTCAATTGGTGATTGTTGGTCGTTCCTTATTGTTGATCCGTGAAGAGCAAGAACAAGAAAATCTTGTTCTTTTGGGTGCTGGTTTGGACGATCAAAGCAAGGGATTTTGGATTGAACTGCTGGAGCGTTGGGTGATTTTGATGGAGGAAGATGAGGGACGTGATTGAGTTTTTGAATTGGGGTTTTTGGTTGAGGTCGTTGGAAACTTATTTTGTTGTATTGATCTTGACTTTTCTTTGTGTGCTGGTCCGTGGAAATGAAGAAGAAAAATTGCTATTGGGTTTGGGTAGAGAACGAAAATGCATGAGTAGCATTGTTGCTACTGTGTTGGGACGACGAAGAGGGAAGAAAGAAAGAACTCCATTCTTGTGTGCTTGATCCGTGATGATCAGCAAGAACGAAGAATAAAGAAAGAGGAAATTGAACTACCGAACGTGATTGTGTGTGTGTTGGTGATGCAGAAATTTGGGCAATGGATGGATTTTTGACCGTGAAACGCTGTGGGCACATTACCGCCATGTTTGCGCGATGAGAATAACGCGAGGTAAATTTTGGGCTTTTAAGTTTAGACAATAGGAAAAATTATTTTAAATGATTTTAGATATGAAAATAAAATAAAATTAGAAATTTAAAAATTAGAGGCAAACAGAAATTGAATAAATTAATTGTAAAAATTAGTTTAGAAAATTTATTTAATAATTTAAATTAAATAATTTAATATAAAATTATTTATTAATTATTAAACATGAGAATTAATTGAACTAATAAAATTAAATTAATAAAAATTTTAAATCAGGATAAGTTTAAAATTTAAGAATTTAAATTAGTTAAAAACATGAAACAAAAAAAATAATAAACCTTAAGAGTTTAAAATCATTTATAAGAAAATAATAAAATTTTAGGCCGTGAAACTAAACTTAGAATATCTAGAAGTCTTATTTTGTTCGTAATTAAATTAATTATAATATTAATAAATTATTTAATTTTCAAAGATTAAGTTATTAGAAGTCAAATTCTACAAAAGGCTTGTAAGTAAATTATTAAAGTTGTAATTTCAAATTAAGAAAATTTAGAAAACTTAGAAGTTATTTCAATTAGAATGTATAAAATTATAGAATTTAGGATTAATCCAAAATTAGTTGAAACTAACATTCAGATTCCATAATTAGTTTGAAAATCTTTAAGCTTAAAAATATTTTGAATAAGATTTAATATGAATTATGAACTTAGGAATTTTTATTGATTCTTGAATTTCAGATTTTACAAGTGAGAGTATCGAGTATTTCGACAAAAAACAAGGAGCCTGTGGGAGTGACTTCCTTGCTCATATGTATTAAAAAAATTTAAAATTCAAAGCATTTGTTTGAATAGTTCTAGGTTATTAGAATCTTATTAGGAAATTGATTGAAACTGTTGGTTTATTTGAATGATGTGTGATTCATGATGAATTATTTAGACTCATGCATAATCAGTTCATGACATGATTGAAAATAAAGGTTTGCACTTAGATTCATTCAATTATGGCATGCATGAATAGAAAAATATGCATTTAGATTCCATTGTTTACTCATGCACCTTATCATGTTAACTTGTATGCATAGTGGAACTATTTTGCTAGTACATTGTGTGATGTTTGATGTGATTAAGATTGTTTGTAAAACTAAAATTAGACGATAGTTTATTAAGAATCCACGTACCGGTGCGATTGTTGAGCCTGAAGCAGATCAAGGTGGCATCTCCTATATATCACTGCTTGAGATTGTCGAGCTACAAGGTAGATCGTAGGTATTTCCAACCGGAGCTACCTGCAATAGCTCGAAGTCTTTGGGAGACGGTACGAGTCTAGATAAGTACTCTCTCTTAAACTGTGATACTAAGAGATGACTAATTCTAGATGGTACCTGAGGCCTCTATGATTACAATTAGATTGGATCAGAGGGAATACCGAGAGGCATCTCAACCCTTTTTCCGATCTTAGACTTCGAACAAAACTAAATGAATGTTGGAAACGCCTAATCTTTGAAAGTGTTTGTAATATTTTGGATTGGGTCTGTATAATGCATGTGATGTGTGGGAACGATCCACTAGGCTTTTGAGCTCACTCCTACTTTATTTTTCAGGTACATATGGATGTAGAATGTGATAACTTACATCTAAAGACTCGCACTTTAATTGGATACCTCATTGGGAAGGTAATCCGGGATAGGTGGCAATGGAGATGGTATTTGTTCAATTTTACTGAAATGATTTTCTTGTATTTATTTGATTTAAATTTAGTTAACCAGATTTGTAAGCAATATTTTATTTCTAACATTTTTATTTTGATTACGAGTTTTAAAGTATTTTCGCTGCATTATTTATGATTTGTATTGCTAAATTCAGTAAATGTATTGAGAAATTATTTTGATATTTTGTTTTGTATAAAACATCTATCCAGACTTTGACATGAGAACAAATTGTTATGAACTTAATTTTGAAGAAGAAGAAAATTTTAGTAGCATCTTGATTTTCATCGGGTGACGATCCACACGTGAGAAAACACGTGACAGGAGATCCGGTTGAAAATTGGGGTGTTACAAAATCCCAAAGATTTCAGACTGAAATGGAATGAGTGAAATATAGAAATAATGTGACACTGGCCCGCCTCTCGTCTTAGTGGTGGGGTCCACATTCCTCAGAAAGGAACGGAAGGAATTCAGGTGAGGCGGAATGTTACAACGAGGGACGCACCCATCACTCCATCACCAAGAATTAGGGACTCACCCATCGTTCTGTCATCCTACGGACTAACCATTGCTCCAATCGAAAGGACACCCACAATGATCCCTTGTGGACCACTGTGTCGGTACATGGTTCAAATCTTAAGTTAACTTACTTCAGTTCTACACAATAATTCATTGTCATCATGCTTATCATCTCGGAATAGAACATAACAAATAAACATGTGATTTCAAGCATGCATATAATCTCATGTCATGAAAGCGAGTAAACAATGAACATGAATACATCAATCATGTTATACATATATGACTCACAAAAGATATCATGAAAATCAAATTAATGTTTGAATATACCGCGACATACTTCTAGGTATTCAAATTAAACAAATAATAATCATGTTCAATATTTGAAACCTAAATAACACTAGGGAGCAAAGTAATCATCTCCACCTTGTTGGTTGATTCTTCAATTTCCTTCAATCTCGGTGTTGCTTCAACTGTCTCGGATTCTCAACCTAAAATATTTGAAATAATTCTTTTAGTGTTTGAACATTATTGAATATCTTTGAGCCATGACTCTGAATGATTTCCTACTAAACATTGCGAACAGTGCACCACTCGCTCTTTTATTGCATTCGATGCACACTGTTGCCCTTATTTGATAGTTGGATTTGACTTACCCTTTTTCAACTATGAACAGTCACTATCTAATTATTTTTTAGGCCTTTTAAACACTTTTAAGGCCATTAACTGTTCAGCCATGATCAACATGCATCAAGTGCATGAAATCATATTTTTATTATTTGATATATATTAACGTCTCACACCCATTTCTAAACTCTGAGGCATGTTCAATCATAAATCTTTAGTAATGCACCTTGCTGCTTTTTGACACTTGAAGGCATGCAACCATCACACAATTTACAATCACACTCAACTATCCCTTAAACTTGCATATAACCCTAGTTGTCTCATGCATATATGCCTCGTTTGTATGCTTTATCATCATGTCCTAAAATTAGTGTTTTGTGCATCTATATTCATGGTTTTCTAGCAACCTAGCTTGTTGGTTTTTCATCAAATAATACATTATTCACATAACTTTACCATATGGATTACCAATCATCATGCATAATCACTGATTTCATGAATATACATGCATATTTGATCCCTTTCTCAATGTGGACATGATTTTCTTTAATCGTTCATGTTTCCATAGACTTTTTAACCTCCTAATACATTAATTTAGTTGTTGGAAATTGAAAAGTGATGTCAGGACCCCTTCTCTAGGATGAAGGAAGAACCGACTGGCATAGTGTCCCAACAAACCCGCCCGCAAGCCGAGCTTGCCAAGACACTGTTAAGCCTCAACACACAACACCACATCGCACACTTTCAAAGTAATCATAAGGAATGCAGAAGAAATTTAACACACGAACACTAATAAAAACTTGATATTTATCCAAAACGGATCATTATAACATGTGTAGCAATGAGAGTGACTATCCATTATATACAAGCTTTCCTCACCCCTATACATGGATTCTAACCCTCAAAATACAATGATAGAAAAGGAAATACAAAGAAAGCCTACCAAAAAGAGTAAGGGAATGCAACTCTATGCAATAACCACTCCCTTGCCCTTATCCACGGTTGAAGAACCTGAAAAGTTAGAGTAGTGAGCCTAATTGTCTACGGCGGCTCAGTGAGTAATGTAGTCTAATTCAAACTTAAAACAAGTATTCCACAAATAAAACATGTACCATAAATGCACGAGCGATAACATTATGCAGGTGAATGCAACAGTAAACACAATTTAAATCCATAATGCAGTCGTGCACCTTCATTCAAAAATAGTAAAAAAAAAATGAAAACATTCATCGAGGTTTGCAAGCTCTCTGAGGTGACTAAAGATCACTCGAGTGGGTTGCAGACAATTAGGCGCATCGTGTCAACTTCGGTTAGGTCTTATTGTCGTTGCCATCATCGTGACGACCAACCAGGACGTATTAGGTCTTATTGTCGTTGCCATCATCGTAGGCCCACAGAACCCCCTCGGCTGGCACTCTATGCTAGGTGGTCACCTCTCGGGGTCGTATGAGAGACCGACACAACTCATCCTAACCCTGTACTCTCGGACCTCGAGACTCGGTGCACTTTTCATTTAAAACTCATTTAAAAGGATGCATATTCATCACAATATGTAATCTCATTTTCTTAATGCATAGAATAACAAGCTCTAAGAAATGAGTTAGAAAACACTACTCACAGGGATGTTCCGCTACCGGCGCTCCTCTCGCGACCGGTTGCATCCCACTAGCACTTGATCTTGCAAAATCAACATAACTTCTTAACATTAATATGGGACTTGGCTAACTCTAATTTTACATCATTGGTTAATTAATTACTTGACCTAGTCAAGAATAGTCCCTATATATGTTGACCTTGCCTTAGTTACTAAGTCAATTTGATTAACCTCAGTCAATCTTGGTCAACCCTAGTCAACTTATCATTCGTTGACGCAACTGGTCAACAGAGTCACACAGGGTGAATTCTGGTCTTCATGGAGTCAATTGGGCCAAAAGGGGTCAATATTCCCAATTCTCATGGCTTAGGCACAACATTAGCCTATGACCCTATCTGCGCAACCATTTTTCCGATTTTTCTACGGAATATCTGTTCATCGGATTTGCACCAAACTTTTCAGAACTATTCTAGAATTTCTAAAGTTTTCCCAGAATTTTAAATCACAATATTTGGACCTCATTTATTAGGGTTTCTAAGTATGATAACAAAAACTGCACAGATCTCGTATACCCTGTGACAGGCAGTGACTGTTTGCCTTAATTGACCTACCTACACACATTAGAATGTCCTGAAATTTGGTAGAAAACTTTTAGACATATCTAAGGATCTCTTCACTAAATTTCAGCTCAATCTACCTAGGTTTGGTCAGTAAATTTTATCTCAAAAATTTCAGCCAGATTGCAGGAAAGTTTTGGGTTCATAGATTCTACTATCTTTCTAGTGTTCTTTTCCCTCATTAAATCACAATTCTATGGGTTGTTTCTTGTGTCTAGTTGTAGTATGTGGGTTGTAGCACATCCATTAATCACAAAAACTTTGAATCAGTAACATGCAACATAAAAAACATGTCTATCATTCCATCAATATTCTGCTATATTCTAAAGAACACAAGAAATTTATTCTAGCACCCTACCATCATGACATATTTGAAAGTGTAACAAAACACATCCACAAGGGCTCAAGGTTAGGTCTTTATACCTTTCTGGAACCTCTACTATGGGGTCTACAATGCCTTTGGTTCCAGCCCGAAAGGGTGCCTTTAGGTGTCCCGAATATAGCTCTTATTCTGGTCTTAAACTCTTTCTGTTGGCCCTGTTGCAATAGTAAGTCTAACAGTCAGCAACAGTGGCTTATAAGACATATTAAACGTTTCAGTTTTTGGTTTCTACCACTTGGACACTTGAACACTCATGATAAGGAGTAGAATGATGGATTTTTACCTCAGGGACGTGCCTAGAGTGGTTCAAGAGTGAGCTTTCCCAAGGTTGCTCCAACTGTCTCTGTTACACAGTTGTGATAAGAGTAAGTAATCAACTTCAAGGGTTCGAAAATCATGTACAAGGCCCTATTTTTCGTTCTCTAACTCTTGGAGGTCAAAGTATATATGAAAATGAGGAGAGTAAACAGTTTTACCTCCAAAAAGGAATTGGAAATGGCCAAGGTCTAAAGCTCCAAAGGTGGTTCTAGCACACACTTTCTAATTTTTCTGGGTTTGAACAGTGTGGATAGCACCTCTTCTTGATGATTTCTACTTTAGACGGCTCCAAGACTGGGCAAACCACTTGTGGAACTTTATAGGTGGTGGTACAAGCTTCAAATCAAGCTATAATTTGCTGGATTTGGTTGAGAATTGAAGAAGATCGAAGTTAGGGAAGTTTTCTACGTAAATATGGAATTTCTGGACTTGAGCTCAAAGGAGACCTTTTTGTTGCATGGGGGTCCTTGCTTGGCAAAGATGAAGGTGACATGTGGCTACCCAGGTGGCACTCAACCTCACATGTTGGATGCCCAGTTGGCAGCATTCATTGGCCACAATGGAGGCCATGAGTTGATGGCAAAACCATGGATTCAAATACCATGGATTCCCCTAGTTTCTTGTTGGAGTCTTGCTGGAAAATCACCCAAAAATAAGACAAATTCGCATTTTTTTTTCTAAAATTATTTAAAGCTACTAATGCATCATTTCTCATCAAGATACCCCATTATACATCATTTTATCATTTATTCAATTATTTTCTCCAAAAATTGAATAATTTTTCAAAATCATATTTTTCTCCCAAAAATTCCATTTATCATTAAAAAAAATTTCATGATTATTCTAAAAATTCATAAATCAATCTTAAAGGTTATTTTCCTCAAGAAAACATATTTTCCTAATATTTTCATGTGTTTTCTCCTTAAAATTTCATTTTCTCCTATTATTCTCATTTTCTTTAATAATTAATTCGAAATTAGAAAAAATTATGTATTTTCTCATTAAAATTCTAGAAAATACATGGAGTACATATATGTCGGATCCGTCAATCCGATGTTAAAAACATGGGTCATCACAAGTGACCAATAGAAAGGAATAAAACTATTATACCTTGCAACCATTACCTGAATCACGGTGTTGGTCATGTATACCTCAAAAGAGAGTTCTTGGCTCCTCTTCAAACTGATTTATTTTTCTATTGATGATGGTAATAGAAAAAAATCTCAAAAATCTTTGATGAGAAGAACGATCCTGTCGGGACCCCTTCCCAGAGCCAAGGGTGGCCCGACCGGCACAGCGGCCTGACGAACTCTCTCACCAAGACGAGTTCGCCCAACCGCTGTTAAGCCATCTTTGCAACCCTCATGTGATGGGACGATATCAGAATAATTGGAATCATTAAAACCAAAGTAAGCAATAATTCAAATGAAAGCATTTGATTTACATAAGTTTGTCCAAAATACATACTTAATCGTCTAGAATAGTACAACAATGACCAACCTCAAGGAAAAAGAGAAAACCAAAAAGAAACTGGGACAAGAATCGTCAGAGAATCAGGCAATCACTACGCCCTTTCCCTTGTCCGCCACTGAAGAACCTGAAATGGCAATAGAGTAGTGAGCCTAAAATCCACGTGGCTCAGTGAGTAGAAAGATCAACATGTCAACCACAACCAATATTCCAAAATAGTGCATGTATGTATGAGCAATAAAACGATATGACATTCGAAAACATGAAATAGTATAAAACAGTTACAAGTAGTGCAATGGTTCCAAAAATCATCTTAAAATCATGCTAGTTAAAACATATCCAGGCTAGGTTAGCTCAACCAAAACCCAACCTATGGTCATCGCTCGAGCGGGTCGTAGGTCAGGCGTATCGGCCACTTGAGTGGGTCGTAAGCTAGGTGTACTCCTTGAGTACTCTAACCCCGTGCTCGGTCCTCAAGTGCCATCACTCGAGCGGGTCGGAAGCTAGGCGTGTTAGCCACACACCCTAACACCGCGCTCAGACCTCGAGTCTCATCTCATTCTATACCCTGACCCCGCGCTCGGACCTCGAGCCTTTGGTCTCACTACCCGTGTACATCTACATATCTCAAACTCAACCAGATGTATCTAAGTCCCGTGAAACCGTTCAAACCATGTCATTTCATATAAGTTTATGCAAGGAACAAAAGTCATAGAAACACCTGAATCAAACTACTCACCTCGGGTCCTGTGCACCGATGTCCCGTCGACAACCGGTCCAGCCCCGCTATACTCTTTC
>JAJIYU010013641.1:0-13722 GCA_030144865.1 Tinospora cordifolia
TAAAATGCATCATTGGACTCAAAAGTGTTGGCATTCCTCACCAACTTCCCACACCGAAGGAGCAGGATCAAGGCACAATGATAAAGAGAGGCTTCATTTAGATTTCATCAACAATCCATACAATGTAAATGCAATAAGTGTCATCAACCATTTCATGTACTTGTATGATCTCATTGAAGGCATTTTTATAGAATAGTTAGTGGCTTAAGCTCATGATGTCAAAGCTTCCATATCATTTGTCTTAACCATTGGTTGAATTCAAGGTAGTTAATTGTGCATTTGTTAACGTTGTTATGTCATGGATAGTAACTCGGGACTGAGATAAGCAAAAAGTTGTTTCTACTTTCTAATGGTTTAGTCTAGTTAGAGGTAGAATAAATCTTAAAGCCTATTGGTTTGTGAGGAGAATGGTTTTTGATATGAGATAGTGTTATCAAGGCGTTGCTTAGATGCCTAGCCCCCTCAAGCACCTAGGCTCTATGGGGAGGTATTTGTAATTTATTTGATTTTGGAGTGACTTGAATTTTTTTAATTTTAAACCTTGAATTAATAAATAATTAAACAATATATTAGAATAATTAATAGTGTAGTATATCAATTATTTTAATTAATTTCATGAAATACACAAGTAAATAATAACGTGTGCGATGGACATTAAACATTGTCAATATTAAAATACATATTTAAAACCATTATATTTATACTTTTATCTATAAAATGTATCAATTTATATCTGTTTTCATTATTTTTAGTAGAAATTATGCATATGTTAACATTTGCATAGAATTTTTCGAACTTCTCTAAGTTGGTATTTTTTTTACGAAAATTCTCTCGAATTTCTTGAACTCTTCAAATTAATTCTAATTTTCGTAGGTTAAAGTTTGATGAGAAGTCTTCATTCCATGTAGCTATCAACTTCACCGTGGGTTGTGTGTAGTGCATGGATTTTCCTTTCTATTTGATATTTTTCAAGGTTGTGTATGAAAAACTAGAATTTAAGTGAAGTAGGGAAATTGCGATCTGGGCATTAACAAGATTAATTTCATTGCTTCCGGGAGTTCGTGTTGGGCTATTAAAACGCGCTTGAACTGATCTCGCGGAAAAACTCTTCTAGAATTACCTCGGTGATCAAAAACAGTTTTTTAATTACTCAAGGTTGAATAGAAAACTCAAGTGAGATAGGAAAATTGTGATCTGATTATCGAAATATTATTCCATCGCTTCCGAGAGTTTGTGTCGAGCTATTAAAACAAGTTGGAATTGGTTTAGCGGAAAAACCCCTCCTGGATTAACCCTAGTGATCGAAAACAAGTTTCCAAATTCTTATTTTTCAAATGAAAACTAGAATTTAAGTGAGGTAGAGAAATTGTGATTCAGGCATCGAAAATTTATTTTGTCGCTTCTGGGAGTTCGTGTCAGGCTATTAAAATGCACTTGAACTAGTTCCGCGGAAAAACCCTTTACCGGATTGGCCCCAGTGATCGAAAATAGGTTTTCAAATTCTTAAGTTTCAATTAAAAACTAAAGTTCAAGTGAGGTAGAAAAATTGCGATCTAGGCATTGAAAAATTATTTCATCACTTTCGGGTGTTCGTGTCGGCCTATTTGAACGCGTTGGAATTGGTCTTTTGGAAAAACCCCTCTTGGATTGGCCCCAACAATCGAAAATAGGTTTCCAAATTCTTAAGTTTCAAGTGGAAACTAAAATTCAAGTGAGGTAGGGAAAATGCGATTTGGGAATCAAAAAATTATTCTGTCGCTTTGGGGAATTCGTGTCGGACTATCAGAACATGCTGGAACTAGTCTTGCGATAAAAGCCCTCTCGAAATGGCTCCGATGATCGAAAACAGTTTTTTAATTACTTAAGGTTGAATTGAAAACTGAAATTCAAGTGAGGTTGGGAAATTGCGATCTGGGCATCAAAAAATTATTCCGTCGTTTCTAGGAGTTCGTGTTGGGCTATTAGAATACGTTGGAATTAGTCTTGTGAAAAAAGTCATCCTGCAATGACCCCGATGATCGAAAATGGTTTTTTTAACTACTTGGGGTGAATTGAAAATTGAAATTCTAGTGAGGTAGGAAAATTACAATCCGAGCATCAAAAAAAATTTTCCAATGCTTTCGGGAATTCATGTCAGGCTATTAGAACGCACTAAAATGGGTCTCGTGAAAAAAGCCCTCTCAGAATGGTTCCGATTATCAAAAACATTTTTTAATTACTTAAGGTTGAATTGAAAACAAGAATTCAAGTGAGGTAGGGAAATTGCGATCAGGGCATCGAAAAATTTTCTGTCGCTTCAGAGAGTTCGTGTCAGGCTATTAGAATGCTTTGGAATTGGTCTCATGAAAAAAAACCCTCTGGAATGGCCTGGTGATTGAAAACAGTTTTTTAATTACTTAAGTTTGAATTGAAAACTAAAATTCAAGTAAGATAGGAAAATTGCGATCCGGGTATCAAAAAATTATTTCGTCGCTTTTGGGAGTTTGTGTTAGGCTATTAGAATGCTTTAGAACTAGTCTTGTGAAAAAAGCCCTCCCAGAATGACCCTAGGGATTGAAAACAGTTTTTTAATAATTTAAGGTTGATTTGAAAACTGAATTTCAAGTGAGGTAGGGAAATTGTGATTCGGGCATCAAAAAATTATTTTGTTGCTTCTACGAGTTCATGTTGAGTTATTAGAACGCACTGGAACTAGTATCGTAGAAAAAGCCTCCCAAAGTGGCCCCAATGATCGAAAACGGTTCTTTAATTAATTAAGATTGAATTGAAAACTGAAATTCAAGTGAGGTAGGGAAATTGCGATACGGGCATCAAAAATTTTTTTCGTCACTTCCGGGAGTTTGTGTCGGGCTATTAGAATACGTTGAAACTGGTCTCGTGAAAAAAGCCCTCCCGAAATGGCCCTGGTGATCAAAAATAGTTTTTAATTACTTAAGGTTTAATTGAAAACAAGAATTTAAGTGAGGTAGGGAAATTGCAATTTGGGCATCGAAAAATTTTTTTGTCACTTCGGAGAGTTCGTGTCGGGTTGCTAAAACGTGTTGGAATTGGTCTCTTAAAAAAAGCCCTTCCAGAATGGTCCCAGTGATCGAAAACAGTTTTCAAAATGGTTCAAAGTGAAAAGAAAAAAAAAATTAAAAAAAAAATCAAGATGATGCCACCCATTGAACGGGTGGCATCACTTGATTCTAAAAATTTTAGTGATGTTACCCATTGAATGGGCGGCATCACTCTAATTTCATAAAAAAAAAAAGCTTGCTCCACATTATAGGCAAGTTGCACCAACTGGTGATGACATGGCGTCCAGCTGGCAGCAACTTGCCTAAAAAGGGATTTAAAATGATTTCAAGCCTGAAATGGGATATAATATTTTAATCATACCTTAATTAGTCCTTTATAACCTTGCACTATGTCAAGCCTAGCAGTTGTGATGTATATGAGACAACCAGCTAGCTTGTGTAGAGATTCTCATTTACTTTTGGCAGTTCCATCATCTCTACAAATCTTCACTTTTGCTTGTGTGGGAGTTTCTGTAGCTTTGTAATTCTCCATATGAAATTTCTTTATAATCTCCTTGGCATATTTCTTTTGACTGATGAAAATTTCATTCCTCTGCTGCCTCACTTCCAAACCGAGAAAATAGGTCATCAAACCCAAATCTGTCATTTGAAATTCCTTGAGCATGTCAAATTCGAAATCATCGATTAGCTCCTAATTATTTCCTGAGATCAAAAGATCATCAACATAGATAGAAACAGTAGTAATGTTAGTGATTAAGATTTCATTCCTCTTCTGCCTCAATTCCAAACCAAGAAAATAGATCATCAAATCCAAATCTTTCATCTGCAATTCCTTGAGCACGTCAAATTTGAACTCATCAATGAGCTCCTAATCATTTCCTGTGATCAAAAGATCATCAATATAGATAGAAACAATAATAATGTTAGTGCCTTCATTTCTTACATATAGAGTCTCACTTAAGCTTTTGTTAAAGCCTAAGCAAATCAAGTGATCTTCAATCCGACTATCAGACTCTTGGAGCCTGCTTAAGGCCATATAAAGCTTTCTTCAACAGGTACACTTCGTCTTCCTGGCCTTGCACAACATAACCATCAGGTTATCCTACAAAAATCTCCTCTTTCAAAAAGTCATGTAAAAAAATGGAATTTACATCTAATCGGAATTCTTTATGGCCATTTTGAGCTGCCATAGCAAGAGCAACCTGAGAGTATCAAGCCTGGCCACATGAGCAAATGTTATGGAAAAATCCACACCAAAGACTTGTGCATATCCCTTCATGATGAGCCTGGCTTTGTGCTTGTTTACAGTTTATTGAACCATCTGCATTGAGTTTTGTTCTAAAAACCCATTAATTCCAATGACCGTTCTGTCTGAGGGCCTGCTTGATACAAGCTGCCATGTTTTATTTTTTTCAATCATTCTTAGTTCCTCGTTTATGGCTGAAATCCATTTTATGTCTTGCATTGCTTCTTGTACCCCAGCTCTTTCATTACCGCTTCATTGCATCTTGCATAGACATCTTCAAGTGATCTGGTTCCTCTGGCTGGTTGGTCATCAACATCATCCACGCTAGGCTGCACATGAATATGACCTTTTTCATTTGCAAAATTTCAGTCTCACTTTTCAGCTTCCTTGAAAGCAACATCTCTGCTGATCAATATTTTTCCAGATTGAGGCTGAAGAACTCTTCAGGCTAAGGAGTTATTGCTGTAGCCTTTGAAGACATCACGTTCAGCCTTCTTGTCCAACTTGTCCCTCTTAATCTGTGGCACATGAGTAAAGCACAAACAACCAAATAATTTCAGACATTTCAAATTAGGTTTGAACCCATACCATGCCTCAAAAAGAGTCTTCCCATTCACAGCTTTGGTAGGAAGCCTGTTTAAAAAGAACACAAAGATTGTTCTTGTTGCCTCAACCCAATATTCCTTAGGCAAATCTTCATCATGCACCATACATCTTCCCATCTCAAAGATTGTTCTGTTCTTCCTTTCAATTACTCCATTTTGTTGTGAAGTGTACAGGGTTGTCAGTTGATGATCAATGCTAGCTCTTCACATAGCTGATTGCATTGATGAGAAGTAAACTCCTTTCCATTATTTGACCTTAGCATTTGAATGGTACAGCCACTCGGATTCTCAATCCATTGCTTAAATCTCCAAAAGATGCCTGCAACTTTTGATTTACATATGAGCAAGTAAATCTAGCACATACAAATGAAGTCATCAATAAACATTATATAATATTTACTTCCCTTAATAGGAGTTTTCTTAGGTCCAACAAGATCAGTGCAGATGAGTTACTACTTCTTTGTTGCTTTCTAGACAGATTCCTGGAATGGAAGTCATGCTTTCTTGCCATATTGACAAACGTTGCAAGCTTGAAGTTCTGACCCAAGCTGGGGCAAGTCTTGAGCAAGCTCTTTTCTCTGCAAGTTCAGCACTGCAGCATGGTGAAATGACCCAATATTTTGTGTCAAATCTTGGTTATGTTGGCAATTGAGGAGTAATCTGCTTGCCTCTTCTGCAATGGATCGAGTGAAAAACTATTGACCGTCATCTTGATTTTGAACTTCTTGTCGTATGCTGCATCTTTGACTAAGTATGTATCGTCTTCAAAGACAACCTTAAAACTCTTTTTCAATCAGCTGCCTCTCACTTAGCATATTTGATTAATGTTAGGCACAAATAATCATCTTTAATAACTTTTGTACCTGAAAAACTTTCGATGGTTGCTGTCCTTTAACAACAATGTCACTGTTGCCAATTTCACCTTGGAGGTATTGATGCATCAAAGTTTTTTAAGAGAACACGATCAAATTCATATGATTTGTGCAGCCATTGTCTATGAGTGACTTGTCGTTGGAGCTGCTACTTGCAAAAAAGGTTGCAACAACAAGCTGCTCCTCTTGCTGATTTGCAATTTTAGCTTCATTATGTTGTCAAGTGTCATTCTTGTAGATCTTCTCATGATGCCCCATGTGATTGCATTTTTTGCATTTCACATCAGGCCTTTTCCACCACTTGAAAGGAGGATGACCTTTCTTGCCACAATGATGACTGGGAGGGAAGTTTCTCTTGTTGTTGCCACTACTGCTGCTATTGTTAGTTGTAGTAGCTTCATTTGCTGCAACAATTTTTATTTTTATTTTTTTTCATTCATTTTCTTCCCTTTGCTGTTACGATTGATGTGAAGCTTGGCCTTCAAGGCTCCTTCTATTTGCCCCTACAACGCATTTAACAACTCTGCAAAGGTGATACTTGACAGTTCTTTAGAGTTCTCCAATGAGGTTATTGTTGCCTCAAATTTTTCAAGAATTGTAACAAGAATTTTCTGAATTATTCTGGAATCAGAAATTTTAGTACCAAGCAATCTTACCTTGTTGACAATGCTCAAGAGTTTCTTAGAGTACTCCTTAATTGTATTTGACTCCTTCGTTCTTTGCATTTCAAATCTCCTTATCGGATTCATCACTTGCATTCCTTTGATTCTCTCATTGCCTTCCTGGAGAAAAACCCAAATTTCTTTAGCTGATTTCAATGACAGAATTCTAGTGAAGATTGATGGTGATACAACAGTGAATAGATGTACCTTTGCCTTTGTCTCTTTTCTTTGTGATTTTTGAGCGGTGCAAGTGTTGGGTCGTTAGGCAATGGGGGAACCTCATATTCCTCCTCAACAGCTTGCCACAGATCCTCTTGCATCAAGAAAAGCCTCCATTCTGACAGCCCAAACCTGATAATTTTCACTATCAAATACTGGAGTAGTAGTTGCTTTGTGAGGTGCTTCTGGATCCATGTTGGTTAGATGATTTTTTTATGAACAGATTTGCTGTTGTTTTAATTGTGGCATATGCTCGAACACTCAGTCCCTTAAGAAATAAATGCTCTGATACCACTCTGAAGGAAACAAAATAGAGATAAAATGGATGCAAAAAACCTGGATAGAGACCTCATCAATTTTAAGTTCATCTAATGGATTTGCTTAAATACATGAAACTCTAACTGAAACTTGAGAAAAAAAATGGAAAAAACTAAGCACTAATAAGCTAAAAAACAAGAATCACAACTCAGAAACTGAATTCCTAAAAAAATAGCCATTAGCAATAATCTAGCAATACCTAAGTTAAAAACTTGGACTTTAAGACTTGACACAATCAACAACCATCACATGTTCTGCACCAATTTCTGCAGCTTCTAGGGCACAATTTGAATACCCCCACAATAAAATTGCTGCAAAATCTGTAATATGCTAAAATCAAAATCCTAATGTTCTCATAATGACATCACATGGTTTTTTTTTTTTTTTTTCTTTTTCTACAGCACATGACATTGTTTTTCTTCTTTGCAACACTTCCCGTCAAATTTGTGAATAAGGATTTACCATTCCCACCTTGGCAACATTGGCTTGAAATGCTACATGAGTTAACCCTTTTGTGAGCATGTTGAAAAACTGAGTATTGTTTGACACACATGCTATACAAATCTTTTCATTGTCAAGCTTTTCGTTAATGAAGTGCTTATCAATCTGTATATGCTTGGTTCAATCATGTTGGACTGGGATATGAGTAATGCTAATGGTAGGCTTATTGTCACAGTATATTTCACATGGTGACCTTAAACAAGGAATAAAAATTCGACTTCGCTTCAAACTTTGACCTTTGAAAATTAGAATTAATTCAAAGAGTTCGAGAAATTCGAAAGAATTTTTATAAAAATTTGTCAACTTAGAAAAGTTAAAAAATACTATGTAAATGCTAAAATATGCATAATTTCTATAAAAAAAATGATGAAAATAAATATAAACAAATACATATTAAATATAAGGGTTTCTAATGTGGATTTTAACATTAACAATGTTTAATACACATTGCGCCTGTTAACTTAAAATTGTTATAAAAAAAAGAGAAACTTGTCGTCAAACTCTAATGGTCTTGCTAACATAAATCCTTGATCGATTGATAGTTGGTTCACTAGTCGCTACAAGCGCAAGTGTATTCGATTTTCTCTATCAATTATAATAGACTACTTTGAACAGTGTTTTAGACTAAGATTCAAATATCATTACAGTGGAGGAACTTTTTTATTATATAAAAGAGCGTGTGTTACAGTGGAGGAACTCTTTTATTATATAAAAGAGCGCGTGTTTCACTCTAAAACACTATTAAAATCTTAGTTTAAAACACACGCTCTTTTATATAATAAAAGAGTTCCTCCACTGTAATGACATTTGAATCTTAGTCTAAAACACTGTTCAAAGTGCTTCATAAGTACTTGACTAGAGGTCTGTATTGCTCGGCAATCTAAAGAGCCTAATACTAGATTTTGATTCTGGTGTCTACAAACAAGCATGATGATGAGTGGGATATCCATTATTTATCAATTAAGATCTCATCTTAATTCCAATCAAGGAGACCACTCTAAGGTTAATGTGTAATCATTGCTCACTTTCTATAAAGTGCCAAAAGTAACCATTTGTGTGAGCGAACCTGTTGTAGCCTGTAAACATACTTTAATCTAGAAAGTAAATGTGTAATAAATATAGAGTAATCGTAAAAAGAATACTCAGCCATATGATATTTACTAATTATTATTTAAAAAAATGTACAAAACTAATTGAATTGTAGAAGAATTATAATCGTTGAAGTCCTAATGCTTTAACGTGTGTCATATACACATCTCTAGCAATAACTTTTGTAAAAGGATCTGCAGCCATGTGTCCAATAGGTCTCTATTCTAAAGAAACTTCATTCTTAGCAATGATATCATGGATGACATGGTATCTCAGATTTATATGTTTGGTCTTTCCATGATACGTAGTACATTTGACATATTCAAGAGCAACTATAATATCAGAATAGATAGTTAGTGGATCTACAAAGTATGTGAAAACTGCAAGATAGTGAAAGATTCATTGCGACCAAACAACTTATTGCACTGGAGCATAACAAGCAACAAATTATGCTTCCATTGTAGATAGGGCAATGCAAGATTGCTTTTTACTACTCCATTAGATAGCTCCTTCATTAAGTAAGAATGCATATCCCGATGTAGATTTTCTTTCATCTAGATCACCACTCCAATATACATTATTATAGCCAACTAATTGTAGATTTGAACCATGACAAAATAGCATATAATCAACATTTCCGTGAAGATATTGTAATATCCGCTTAACTACTTTCCAATGAGTCTAGGTTTAGATTGATATCAACTAACCAATCCAACTGAATAACATATATTAGGTCTTGTACACATCATTGCTTACATTAGACTGCCCATAGCATTGGAATATGGTACATGAAATATCTTATCCTTTTCTTTTCGTGTTTGAGGAGACATCTTAAGGCTCAAAGATTCACCTTTTGCAATTGGAGTATTTGTAGGTTTGCAATTTTGAATTTGGAATCGTTCAATGCCTAGAATATAATTTGCATCTCCCATGTCTTTCATCTTAAAAGTAATAGGCAACCACTCTTTAGTGGAGATAGTCACCTCCTTACTATTTCAAGTTACTAATATATCATCACATTTAATGACAAAATTATAAAGTTAGTCTTAGACGATTTAATATGCACATAATGATCTTCAATCGTTGTAAACCTATTAGAGGTAATAGCTTGATGAAATTGTGGATCCCACAGTCTAGATAATTGTTTAAGTCCATATGCAGGTCGATTTAGTTTGCAAACTTTGCGCTTATTACCCTCATATGAAACTGTCAGGTTGATCCATATAGATTTCCTCATCTAGTTCTCATTGAAAAATATAGTCTTAACATCCATTTGAACTAATTCATAGGCCAAATATGCAACAATAACTATGAGGAAAAACGTTTCCTCATAATCTATCTCTTTTTGTTGGATGTATCATTTAGCTAGCAAACGAGCCTTATATCTATCTATAAAGCCATCTACCTTGCGCTTGACCCTTAGAATTCATTTATTTCCAATAGTCTTGCGTCTAGGTGGAAGGTCAACTAAATTGCATATATGATTTGCCCTCATAGACTCCATTTCTTCACGCATTGTAGCTGGCCCTTCCTCACTCTTAAATGATGAATGAGCTTCCTTTACAGTATTAGGTTCAATATTATCCTTTGGAGTGACCACAAAGGCATCCCCCTCAATTATAAATGACAATGAGGTATATGGCCCTGAGTGCTTCTCTTTAACCGTATATCCTCTGGATTTTCATCCATTAGTGACGAATTTATTGATGGAATGTTCTTTCCTTTACTATTAAATGTTGACCCCTTCTCAACCTCAGTAATAGGGGATTTGAAGTGTCTCCCACTATCTCATCATGTTCGTTAAGCTCAATATTTTGAGTCATTTAACCTTGGCTTAGAAAATCATCTTCTAAGAAAACATCTCATGATTTTGTTTTATTAACACTACCATCAACATGCTTACCTATGAAAACATAGCCCCTAGAAGTTGAATAATATCTTATAAAGATTCTTTCCTCTAGGACTTAAGTTCCAAATTTATGCGAAGTATCATTCAAGTAAGCTATTGATCCCTATGGATGTAAATAACTTAAATCGGGTTTGTTGTCAATCCATAATTCATAAGGTGTGGATGAGATTGACATAGGAGGCACACAAATTAAGATTTGGGCTATAGTCAATAATGCATTCACACCTGCCACCGTTCCCCCCTTTAAATAACTTATTTATTTGCGCCCTCATGGAACACACCATATCTAACAATGTGCAATTTCGTCGTTCTACAACACTATTTTGTTGTGTGAGTCCTAAAACAATTTTCGCTATTGCCCTTCTTACTTTTGACTGCACTGTAAGGTACAAAATTAGTAGTAGCTACTTTAGCAAGTTGTCTTTAATTGTGAATAATTTGATTGTAAGGGGCTTCACTAGGAAAGTAGTTGATTTTTTTGCTATGTAATGAGAGGGCAAAATGGAGGTTCTTTAGTTTAAATTTATACAATATATTCTTAATCACGATTACTAATTTGCATTCTTTGCAATATTCATGTTGATATAATGCAAGGAAGTATTCTTATGTTTACACTCTTTGAAGGATTAGAAGTACATGAACTGATGTAATCAAATAAATCTAGGACATATGGGATATTATTTTCTATTTTTCTGAAACGATTGATGTCTCTATGTTAACCTTATTAAGTTGCTAGCATAGAGCTCCCGCGTGTAAGTATTCTCATGGTCAAACAGTTTATTTGCTCTATAATCACCATCAACTAGAAAAATATACATTGCATGTGCGAATGGAAGAGTTACTTACTCATAAGTATTCAAATCTTAATGGTGTTCATAGCGTGCATGTGTATATATATATATATATATATTTATATTCTCATATGTGAGTGAGAGTTTGTTGGTATTGGTTCATTTAAACCTTGTTCATTGAACAATGTTTTTAGCCACCCCATTCCAAAGACATCGACTAAAAGTACATGTTTTTTGATAGCACCTATGGGTATATTATAAATATGATCTATTTGGTGGATCCTATGAAAAACAACATAAGCAACAATTACTTGTGAGCAACTATGCTATCTAAGTTATAGTGATTGAAAGACATTTGCATTATGGATTAACAACTGTATCAATTTTTAGTACAAACTAACATAGTAAATTCCCCAACGATAAGGAACACATAAAGCATCATTAATGATTCTAGTAACACTCTTCTAAATCTTTTTTCTTTAAATTTTCTGTTTAAGTTTTTTTACATTAGTATTGGAGACATGCTATATGTGATGCTTTCTTGTTTATATTGCATAGAGAATTAATCAGATTAATATTTAATGCCTTTGAAGTTCTACGACTATAATGCTCTCATTCTCTATAAATACAATTCTTGGCCCAACTTCACTAAAGCATTTCGTTTTCATTTCACTATTTTTTTGCAGTTTTTGATTTCTTATCTTTTTTAGTGGGTCTCTCTCTCTCTCTCTCTCTCTCTCTCTCTCTCTCTCTCTCTCTCTCTCTCTCTCTCTCTCTATATATATATATATATATATATATATATATATATATATATAGTTAAATTTATAGAGATTGCATGAAAAAAGTAACGATCCCATTATTATCATTACCATGTGTATCCCATTTAAATTCAGAAGCAATATGCGACAACATACATAATATATATACATGTCTATATCTATTATACGTATTGGTTTGTATTGATTTTTTTTTATTTTTTGAAGAATACATGTGTTAATATTACATATATTTGTATAATAAACATTCAAAACTTAAGATCATGTGTATTTATATAAAAATTTGGTGGAATCACTGGACAGCCCCACTAGTGTGATCATTGGTTGTCAATAGTCTTGCTAGGCCATTTTAGGTGTTAGTGGGTCGACAATATGATAGAACCATGTCCACCATGGTACTAATCTACATTTTTTAGTACAGTCGGGTAGAAACGATGACTTTTTGGCTTGGCCTCCACTGGACAATCCATTTAATTTTTTTTTTTTTTTTTAAAAAATTTGCGCTAATGGGAGATTTTAACCCTGGCCGCTTTGATGGAATTCCGCATATGCTATGGAGCTGCATATATAGGAAGACAAGATTTATTAGTGCAAGTAAACTGTCTACTACAAAATTTATTAAAAAATTTTAGAATAATGTAGAGATTATGATTTAATCTAGAACATTGATTAATTTCAATTTTTTTAATAAGGGTCTTTTGATAATTATCTAAAAAAATTGAAATATTGATCCTTATTATTATGATTATTATTATTATTTTAGTGTGTCGTCCATCCATATGGTCAAATATCGATAATCTGATTTTACTTCAACTTGTTTTATTTAACCTAATTTTGATTCTTAATTAGATATGGATTAGGATCTATATTTTGATGGACAATATAAAATGTTTCATGATTTTCAAGATGATAACACATATTGAGACTGTTCGTTAAAAAGAAAAAAAAAAAAAAGACTAACTAGTGTATAACAACATGGTTGTTATTAGAGGAGATCGAAGTTGGGTTCTTCTTAATTCATTGCAAACGAATGGAAACCAACAATTAAAACTATTCAAACTCGATTCTCATTAACTGATTTTTGTGGTATTTTATTGTTTGTCCATTGTTATATATATATATATATATATATTTCTTTTTTGTGTTTATGCATCGTAATCATGTTTGTATCAGTGTTGTCAAAGCAGTAAGGCGGTTTAAGACAGTAAGCCTCAATAAGGCGAGGCGAGGACTAGGGGGCGCCTAGGCGGTCCTTAAAATAATAATTTAAAGATCCCCGAAGAATTATTTATTTATTTATTGGTCCCTTACCCAATATATATATATCCTAAAAAATTGTTTAATACTTTTTTATAATTTTATTTATTTATATTTTACATTAAATTAATTAATGATATATAAATTATATAATTATAAATAATGACACATTAGATAATACATTATGATAAAATCATGATCATCATAAGTTCACATACTTCATATTCATAACATTCAAAAAAGAAAAGCTAATTTTGCACGCATGAGTGAGAGAGAGAGAGAGAGAGAGATACGTAAAGAGATAGAAGAGAGATGTAAATAGAGAGAGACAGAAAAGAGACCTAGATAGAGAGAGAGAGAAGAGAAATGTAGAAAGATAGAGAGGAAGAGAGTAGAGAGAGAGAAGGAGGGACGTAGAAAGACAGAGAGGGAGAGATGCAAAAAGAGAGAGAGA
>JAJIYU010013642.1:0-13732 GCA_030144865.1 Tinospora cordifolia
CTTGAAATTTAATTATGAGAAATTTAGTATAAATTAAGGTTTAAATTAGAAGAATTATTATTTTTCTACAATATAAGCATAAAAGTATTTTTGAACATAATTGTAATAAACACAAAATTATGGAAATAAATAAGAATGATCTTTTTATTTCAAGTGTCGAAACCTTATTTTGATGTGAATAGACTTAATGGAAATTTATATTTAAATTTCATAATCATCTTAGAAATCATTATAACTTATTTAGTATTAAATTTTAGACTTGTACATCTTAGAGTGTCGAGTATCTCGACGGAAAACAAGGGAGCCCTGAAGATCTTTGAAATTAGGTGGGCGTGACTTCCTTGCTCATTTGTATTATACGGATTTAAGATTCAAAGCATTTGTTTGAATAGTTCTAGGATTATTAGAATTTTGTTAAGAAATTGATTGAATTTGTTTGGCGTGCTTGGATGATGAGTGATGATTTATTTTAATTGTACTTTGTCCATCTATGGCATCCGTTAATAGGAAATCATGCATTTAGATTTTATTATTTACTCATGTTAATAGCCTGTATTATTTGATTTATTCTCCATGATATGCATGATGGTTGGCATGAATGAGATAGTTTGTAAAACTAAAATAAGATGATGGTTTATTAAGAATCCACGTACCAGTACGATTGACGAGCCCGAAGCGGATCGAGGTGGCATCTCCTATATGTCACCGTTTGAGATCATCGAGCCACAAGGCGGATCGTAGGTATTCCCACCCAGAGCTGACTGTGACAGCTCGATGTCTTAAAGAAACGGTACGACATCGAGATAAGTACGCTCTTTTAGACTGTGATGTGAGTATTGATTGATTTTAGACGGTTACTAGAACCCTCTGAGATTTGATTGGATCACAGGGAATACCGAGAGGTATCTCGACCCTCTTCCGGTCTTAGACTACGACTAAAACAAATGAATATTTGAACGCCTAATGTTTGAAAGTGTTTGTAATGTTTTGGATTGGGTCTGTATAATGCATTTGATGTGTACGATCGATCCACTGAGCTTTCGAGCTCACTCCCACTTTATTTTTCAGGTGCGTCTAGACGTAGAATATGGTGTCTTAAGGCAGAAGACTCGCACCCAAGTTAGACACCTCATGGGGAGGTCGTCAGGGATAGGTGATTTGGAGGTTATGTTTAATGTATTATATTGAATTGTTTTAATGTGTTTACATTGGTTTAACTTCGACTGTTTTATCTTTAAATGATTTTAGTTGTTTAACAATTTTGGTTTAAATGAATAGTTTTAAAAGTATTCCACTGCAGTGCAAATAATTTATTCAAAAAAATTATTGTGATTTTCTATCCTGCACAGCATAACTTTATAGACATTGACTTGATAACAAATGGTTATGAAATTGATTTTGAAGAAAAAGATTTTGACAAAATGAAACTTTTAGATAGCATTTCGATTTTCATCAGGCGACGATCCACACGTGAGATAACACGTGAACGGAGGTCCGGACGAAAATTGGGGTGTTACACGCTTGGACTGTGATACTGAGATATGATTGATTTTAGATGGTACCACCTGAGGCCTCTATGATTATCATTGGATTGGATCACAGGGAATACCGAGAGACATCGCAACCCTCTTCCGGTTTTGACTTCGACCAAAATTAAATGAATGTTTGAAACACCTAATGTTTGAAAGTGTTTGTAATGTTTGGATTGGGTCTATATAATGCATTTGATGTGTGTGATCGATCCACTGAGCTTTCGAGCTCACTCCCACTTTATTTTTTAGGTACACCTGGACATAGAGTATGTTGACTTACGTCAGAAGACTCGCACTCTGATTGGACATCTCACAGGGAGGTTGTCCGGGATAGTGATTTGGAAATCATATATTATGTATTTTACTGGATTATTTTAATGTGATTACACTGGTTTAACTTTGGTTGTTTGTATTTTCAATGGCTTTCCTTGTGTAACGAGTTTGGTTTAAATGGAGGATTTTAAAACTATTTCGCTGCATTGTTTATGATTTATTCGGTAAAATTATTGTGATTTTCTATCTTGCACAGAATATTTTTATAGACATTGATTTGAGAACTAAAGTTTATGAACTGAATTTTGAAGAAAAAGATTTTGATAGAATGAAACTTTTAGGTAGCATCTCAATTTTCAACGGGCGACGATCCACACGTGAGGTAACACGTGAACGGATGTCCGGTCGAAATTGGGGTGTTACATGTTATACCGCATTTTTATATCAACAATCGAACAATTTTTATACTCACATTATTCAGATATTATTCTTGCATTATACCATTACTCGCATTATTTCATGATTATACGTTATACAAAATTTTATTCACATGTTATCCCTGCATTTTTTTACTAAAGGAACTAAACAATTTTATACTCGTATGATTCATTTATTATTCTTGCATTATACCATTATAGATGTATTATCCATTATCCCTCTGCCATTATTGGCATTATTTTATAATTATTCATATGTTATGCATACATTATAGCGCATTTTATTCACATGTTATCCCTGCATTATGCAAATGTTAAGCCCACATTTTTGTATCAACAACCGAACAATTGTTATACTCGCATTATTCATATATTATTCTTACATTATACTACAAAAACCAATTCCCACCCCAAAAAAAAATTGACGCGGAAATATTCATCTTCTTTAGATTCACTGTTGTTCGATCATCTTCTTTGTGCGTTTAAGTTCTTCGATTTTCACTGCTCATGTTTCTTCTATTAATCTTCATTTGTTGTTGTTATTTTTATCTGAATATTTGGGAATGAAATATCTGCTTCTGAATTTGAGAACGAAATATCTGCTTGTAAAAGTTGGTCTTCTTCTTTGTGCATTTCAGTTCATTGATCTTCTTTGTTTGTCTTTCTTCTGTTAATCTTCATTTGTTGTTGTTGTTGTTCTTCTTTGGGTATTTGAGAACGAAATATCTACTTCTACATGTGGGAATGAAATCTCTGCTTATAACGGTTGGTTTTCTTCTTTGTGCATTTCAATTCATCGATCTTCTTGGTTTGTCTTTTTTTTATTAATCTTCATTCGTTATTTGCAGAATAGTTGTAGAATCAACATAATCATCTACTTGTAACTATTGTTGTTCTTCTTTGGGCGTTTGGGAACGAAATCTTTGCTTGTGTTGGGTACGAAATCTCTGCTTCTGGGTTTGGTAACTGTTGTTGTTCTTCTATTATTATTATTCATTTTTGTTATTGACTTCTGCTAAGGTTGACTTATTCATTTTTGCTATTGACTTATTTTTGTTCTTCTATTTAGGAATTGATATATTTAGCTACACATGGATAAAAAATGGGTTCATATTTCAAGGTTAACTCTCACATCTAAAATTAGATAGCATTATTTATTGCTTGCTTGAATTATTCGAAATTTAAGTAATTTTCATTTTTTTAGGTTGTCTCAAGAGTATAGAGATGGTGCTCAAAATTTTATCAATTTTGCATGTGCAAGTTTAGAAAACATAGACATAATATCATATTCTTGTACTAAATGCAAGAACTTAGATCGCCACCATTATGATTTAGTATATGAGCATTTAGTCATAAAAGGTATGAATCCTGCAGATACTAATTGGTTTTTTCATGGAGAAAGGCTTGAAACATGTGGTTCTGTCTCCAAAGATATATCTATGAATGATACATACAAAATGTACAAGGACCATGCATATATTCAAAAAGATTATGATAAACAAAATGAACATAAAATTGAAGAGGAAGACCTCGCACATTTAGTTGAAGAGGCAGAGACACCTTTATATCTCGGTTGCTTGGAACATATTAAAATATCAATAACAATAGTTTTATTCAAGTTAAAAGCTTCATGTGGTTTATCAAACACTGGGTTTAATGAATTGCTTAAGATTTTTGGTGATTTGCTTCCATTTGATCATACTCTTCCTAGTTCTTTATATGCAACAAAAAGACTTCTAAAGGCATTTGATCTTGGGTATGAGAAGATACATGCTTGTATTAATGATTGTTGTTTATTTAGAAATGAGCTACATGATGCAAATCTATGCCCCAAATGTGGTTTGTCTAGATGAAAATCTAAGCACACTAAAAAAAAGACAAAAGTCCCTAAGAAAGTGTTGCATTATTTTTCAATAATTCCAAGACTTCAAAGAATGTATGGAGTTGCTGAAATAGCTGAACAATTGACATAGCATCAAATTATCAACAGTACAGATGGAAAAATGAGGCATCCGGTTGATTCACCTGCATGGAAAACTATAAATGACAATAATGAATCTTTTGCATTAGATCCTAGAAATATTAGATTTGGTTTGGATGCGGATGATTTTAATCCTTTTCAAGGCCTTAGTTCGAGTTATAGTTGTTGGCTAGTAATATTAGTTACATATAACTTGTCTCCATGGTTGTCCATATTGAAGGATAATTTAATGTTGACATTACTCATTCTTGGGCCGAAAAAATCAGGGAATGATATAAATATTTACTTAACACCTTTGATAGATGATTTGAAATTCTTATGGACAATGGAGTTGACATGTATGATGCATTTACAAAATCAAAATTCAACTTAAGAGCAATCTTAATGTGGACTACAAATGATTTTCCTGCTTATGCAAATATGTCTGGGTGCTCAACAAAAGGAAGATTTGCATGTCCTATTTGTCGCTTGGATACTTGTTCTGAATGGTTACGTCATAGTCAAAAATTCTCATACCTGGGTCATAGAAGATTTTTGGTTCATGGCCATCCATATCGAAAAAAGAGCTTGGTTTAATGGTAAACAAGAACTACGAGAAAAACCAAAGTGGTTTACAAGTGAAGCAATTCTTGCAGAGGTAGAAAATATTGCAAATGATTTGGGGAAGAGTTAAAAAAGAAAGACAAAGACAAAAGAGGAGGAACAAACATGGAAGAAGAAGTCAATTTTCTTTGAATTGCCATATTGGAAGATATGTTTACAAATTGGTGTTATTGTACTTTAAATTCATTTGTTTTGTGAAACATAATATGGATTCATTCTATTTCATAACATATGAAGTAATTAAGTCAAATTTATGCAGAGCTTGCTTTTACGTCATAATTTGGATGTGATGCACATTGAAAAGAATATATGCGATAGTATTATTCACACACTTCTGGATGTGAAAGGCAAATCAAAAGATGGACTCAATACCCATAGAGATTTGGAATGCATGGATATTAGAACTGAGTTATATGTTGAGAAGCAAGGAGATCGATTATATTTACCTGCTGCAATGCACACTCTTTCAAAAGAAGAGAAACAAATTTTTTATAGAAGATTAACAAATTTGAAGTTACCTGATGTTATAGGTCTAACATTAGAAATTGTGTGTCGATTAAAGAATGTAAGATACTTGGCTTGAAGTCACATGATTGTCATTTATTAATGAAACAAATTTTGCCTGTTGCTTTGTGTAATACCCTAAATGTTTCAAATGCATACAAATCGAAAATAGATTTTTAAAAATTATGAAACAAATGTAAAAATATGCGAAACCATGTTTTAAATGTTTGTATTGATGTTTGATAACAAAATAAAATAGTATCATGTATTGGAATTTGGAGAAAAATCTTAGAGAAAATGTTGAAAAATTATTTTTGTACTGGCGACCTAGGTAATCAGCAACCACAGTCATTGGCGATCAAGGTAATCAGCGACCGCGGTAATTAGATGAGAAATTCGATAAAAAGGAAGAAATCTAGTGATCACGGTCCGTAAAGTGCCGACCACGGTAGTTACGCAATATTTAACGTTTTTCAAGCCCTAATTACGTCATTTCACCCCCAGATCTTCCCTGATCATCCCAGAGTTTCAGAGAACTAATCCAGAGCTGATTCAAGGAGGACCTAAAGGTCTGAGGTAGAAATCTGAACCTTTTAATCATTTTAGTTTCAAATCTGTATACTCATTCAGATTCAGTATCCAAAAATGAGGGTTTGAGGGTTTTGATGCATAAGGCGATCCAGAAACAAATAAGTTCGAATCTTCCTTCTAAACGAAGGGTTTATTGATTTAGAATTAAATTCTGAAAGTTTTAAATGTTAAATTGTAGTTTTTGAGATCCTGAAGAATTTCATCTATTTGGAGGGTTTCTGAAGGTGTAAATCCTTTGATAGGTAATAACTCTCTATCCGCTCGTGTTTTGAAGTAGTGACTAGTTTTAAATATGTTCTATTTTGAATTTGGGAGGAAATGAATGTAGTTTTGTATGCTGATGCGGTGAAATGAGAAATCTGAATTTTTGGGAAAAAACCCTTTTATTTGGAATTTGATAAGAATGATCTAGGTTTGATGTCTATGATGGTTATTGATGTAGTTTGAGGATTTTGAGAGATTTGGAGAATTGAATTTGAAAATGTGGATTTCAGATTGACTAGTGGTGAGTGTCGAAGAGCGGCGTAAGGGTTTATCCGACATATATAGGTGGGCGAGACTTCCTTGCTCATTAGTATTATGCAGGCTTATGATATGAAATGTGATGATTGTTTACATTCTTGTACTTAGTATCATGCTAGGAATGTGTGAACTAATTAGAATGGTTTCCATGACATTATAATGTCTGATTATGTGCTTTCTAGAGTTATGGATTACTTAAATGTCTATTGAATGTTTTATATGATCTAGTTTGCAGAGGTTAGTACATGTTATGTTGTATGGTTTGACAATCTTGTTTGGAAAACTAAAAAAAGATTAATGGTTTATTAAAAACTCCACGTATCGAGGCGATGGATGGTCCGATGGTGCATTACTTATATTATGATCAGGGGGTGCAGTCAGGGCGTCATCGTGGGTATTCCCAAACTGGGACAAACTGCGAGTGGCTGTGTGATCCTCGGATTTGGGAGATCATAGTAGTTTCTATATGATCTCCATATCTTCATGGATCGTGGTCTCGGATGTAGACTTCTATTTGATAAAGATGTCGCGTCTGGTTGTGTCCAGGACCACAAAGGGAATACCGAGGGTGGTTCACTCTTTCAGTGAATTCCTGATAGTGTCCAGACAGATCGACAGAAATAACCAATTAAGTGATTGAAACGCCCTAATGTAATGAAACCATATGCTTGTTTTGTATGTTGGTCTGTATAATGCTAGTGATGTATAGGAGAGATCCACTAGGCTTTCGATGTAATGCCCCAAAATTTTCAAATACATACAAATTGAAAATGGATTTTTAAAAATTATGAAACAAATGTAAAAATATGTGAAACCATGTTTTAAATGCCTGTATTAATATTTGATAACAAAATAAAATAGTATCATGTATTAGAATTTGGAGAAAAATCCTGGAGAAAATGTTGAAAAATTATTTTTGTATTGGCGACTTAGGTCATCAGCAACCACGGTCATTGGCGACCGAGGTCATCAGCGACCAGAGTCATCAGATGAGAAATCCGAAAAAATTAGGTCACATGGGTGACCACGGTCCGTAAAGTGCCGACCACAATCATTGTGCGAGATTTAAAAAGATTCAAGCCCTTGATTCGTCATTTCACGCACATAATTTCCCAAATCATTCTAGAGCTTCAGAGAGATGATCCAAAGTTGATTCAAGGAGGATCTAAAGGTTTAAGGTAGGAATCTGAACCTCTTAATCATCTCAGCTTCAACTCTACATATTCATTCAGATTTAATATCCAAAAATGATGGTTTGAGGGTTTTGATGTATAAGATGATCCGGATCCATATAAGCTCGGATCTTCCTTCTAAACTAAGAGTTTATTGATTTAAAACTAAAATCTAGAAGTTTTAACTGTTCAATTGCCGTTTTTGACGGATCTAGAGGAATTTCACCTATCTGGAAGGTTTCTGAAGGTGCAAATCCCTTGATAGGTAATAAAGCTTAATCTATTCCTCTTTTGATGTTGTAGTTAGTTTTAAATTTGTGTTATTCTTAATTTAGAACGCGTTGGCTATAATTTCGCATTTTTGTGTGGAAAAAAATGGAAATTTGGATTTTTGTACTATTGTTGAAGGGGGATTTCTGGTAATTTGGAGTCAATGACGAGGTTTAATCATTTCAGATTGTGGACTTTGAGCGTGATCCTCGCGAGTAGGCGCAAGGGTCATTCTGCATTATTAGGTGGGCGGGATTCTCTTGCTCACTAGTATTATGTAGGCTTCAAGTTCAAGGCATGATATTTGAGTAGCATAGGATGTTAGAATGCATGTTAGGATGGATACAATTTCGGAATGTTTTGACTGTTAATTGAGCATAATCTCTGGTTACATGTTTTATCATTATTTGGTGAATATTATACATGACTGATAGGATAGTTTCATTATCTAAATTGCATAATTATTTATGAGTATCACATGATGATATGGTATGGAATGAAAATGATTGGAAACTAAAGAAGATTAAATTAAGACTTAAAATTCCACATACCGGGGCGATGGTGGCATCTGTCGAAAACTCGTGGACGTGGTCATATTTGCCGCACGACATCTTCTGGATCTCATTGTCTGTGTTCTTAATGGAGTCGCCTGTGACGGCTGAGAGTTCCTCGGATGGGTGAGCATTGGTCATACATCATTGCACCTATTCTTGGATGCGTGCCAGGGTCAGGTACGATAGCGTAGCTCGAGGCGTTATCGACTGGGCTCAATTTCTATGCACTGGGGAACACCGGGAGAAGATCTCTTTCAGTCTTAGGGTACAATAAAACAAATGACTATTTGAAACGATTAATGTAATGAAAGCATGCATGTTTTGGATTTCAGTTTATATAATAATGCTAATGATGTGTAGGGATGATCCACTGGGCTCTCGAGCTCAACTCATTTTCTTTTACAGGTACTTGTAGAGGTGGAGTACACTAGTTGTTGACCCGTTGATTCAAGGATTGTTAGGTGATCTCATTGGGAGGTAGTTATTGGACTTGTATTCTTGTTTTTTTGTCTCAATTTTCACAGATCATGTACATATTTCAAGCAGGTCATGTGGCCAATTATTTCCTTTTGAGGCTGTTGTATATTTAAAAATGTTGTTTGGTATTTTAGCACTTTGAGCCAGTTTTGGATACTCCGTTTTGAGATGTACTTTGAGATAATGCCTTCAAAGGCATATGACATGTATATTTTCAGTTATACTTGAAACCCTACTGTATGGGTTGATGATTTTGATAGTTTCTGCTGCTCTATCTTGATTTATTGTAAATATTCTTGTAAAAATTCTGGTGACATGTTTTGATATAATGTATTGTTAGTGAACAGTTGTAGCAAATGATTATATATATATATATATATATTTATTTATTTATTTATTTATTTATTTATTTATTTATTTTTAATCCACTAAGTCTAGTGATAAGGAAGGGCACCGATTGTACCAATTTAGAAAATGGTTAGTGATGAACCCTGTCTCCAGCGTCTAAGGATTGATGTGATTTATCCCACATGCACGACAGAGTAGCCGAAGGGGAGCACGAGGTTCAGCGCTGGGCCCCAACGTAAGGCGTAGCGATGGATGGCTCCCGGAGTGGGGGTCGGGGTGTGACAGGGTAGTATCAGAGCTAGCTAGTAGTTCACTGGGCACATATTTTATCTGATGCCACAGAATGGTATCTGAGCTCAGCTAGTAGCTCTCTAGGAAAAGAGTTTAGTCCGATGCAATATTTTGGACTTGGTTTTTTACTAGAAATGGTCACTAGATTTTGTTTTCACTAGAAATGGGATTTTCACTAGTTTTGATTTTTGTAAAAGTGAAAAAAAATGAATAGCAATCACGAGTAAGTGACTAGATGGCTAGAAGTATAGAAAAGACTTAGGTGATACCAACGTGCTTGAGTTACCAGTCGTAGGTGGACAGAAGTACGGGTAGTAGCCCTGTAGGTGGAAGCTTTGTTCCCTGCGAGTGTTGCGCTACTTAGGAATTGTTCGAGACTTGAGACCGATGGTATCACATAGAAAAAAATGTACTTAGTATTGAAACACTAAGTCTAGGTAAAAACTGGGTGTGCCAGAAGCACATTGGATCATAATTAAAAGCTTTACGGCATAGGATAGAGATTGATAATGTGAAAACGCATACCTGATTGGTCATGACATAGTTCAGGAGGATCCTGTATCGCAGATCTCTCTGTAATACTATGGTGAGGAATCTCAGTGTGGTATGCTTAGAGATGATGAGGTATAGAGGAAAACTGAACTTGGAGACTGACGACCAGGTATGGTGAGTGGTCGATTCCTTCGGCAAAACTTGTACGCACTGTATTCTACTAGGTATGAGACGATCGCGTATGGTGGGTCTTGCATCAGCCTTAGGGAGCGAGACAATTGCAAAATTGTAATGGGTGATGAACGAACTCTTTGGAATAACTTGCATGCACTATATTCTACTGGTATGGAACAATCGCGTATGGTGGGTCTTGTATCATCCTTAGAGACCGGGAGTTGGCGTAAATATAATAACTGTAATGGAATCTTGGTTCCATTATGCTAGTGTGCGTTGTTTGCTTGTTTGTTGGGTGATTGCTTGTGATACATATGCAGTATAATTATTTTGAGTATTTTATTCAAATTCCTGTATCCAGAAACAAACAATATTGATGTTGACTTAGAAGCATAAATATTTAGACCACTGAAACAAATCGAAAACTTAGAGATTTGAATTTAGAGCCACAGTAGTACAACGACGAGATAGTTATAGGTAGGTTTAAACTACTTAGTATTATCACAAGTCACAGTGTCCAAAGATTTGAGGAAAAAGGGGTTTGAAACTGAAATGGAAGTGGAAATAAAGTTTACATTACGTTCAATTATTGAAATTTCTGCTTCCTATGATTAAGATATTGGATACTGAAAATAATTGTTTTGACTTGTAGACAATGCTGAGAGGACATGGTAGAGGTAGACCCAGAGGAGGTAGAGGCCGAGGTGAGGCTAATATAGAGTCGAGGCCTAATGATGAGGGTACGTCTGTGGCAGCAGCACCAGTTGTGATTGTTTTGACACCAGAGGCTATTACAGAGATGATGCAGAGAGCAGTGGAGCAGGCTATGAGGACCCTGTAGCCATCAGCATCTACACAGCCATTAGCACTATTACAACCACAGTTATCGACAGAGCCACTGGCACAGGCTCAGCCTCAGGCACATCAAGGGTCTGCATCCATGGAGGCAGTGCCACAGAGTCGATCAGCCGATTTTAACAGGGAGCAGAAGGATCTTCTAGTAGAGTTCCAGAAGTTGCGTCCCAGTACATTCGAGGGGACAGGTGATTACATGCTAGCAGATAGGTGGTTCTATGAGATGAATAAGCACCTGGACGCTATGGGGGCAGTTGGGCCTAAGAGAGTGGCACTTGCTGTGCATCAGTTAGTAGGACCAGCCTACCATTGGTGGGAGATGATTGTAGCCAATTCTACCATTGATCAGTCGACCATGTCATGGGAAGACTTTAAGATTCGATTTTATAATAAGTTTGTTCTTCTCCACGACGAGAAAGAAACAGTTGCAGTCAGAGTTGGCCCGATTGGCACAAAGAGGCATGACTATTACAGAGTATGAGCAGAGGTTCACAAAGCTATTTAGATTTGCTCCTAATTTGTTCGCAGATAAGCAGTCCAGGATGGACCATTTTGTTGAGGAATTGAGGATTGATATCCGAGAGATTATGGCACCATTTAAGCTGACGACCTTATTAGATGCAGTGGAGAGAGCGCAGATGGTTGAGAAGGACCTGGAGGTTGAGCAGACACTAAGGGGTAGGAAGAAGACAGGGTCAGACCAACCAATCTGTAGGACCTTCACAGGTGAGGCCGAGTGGTCAGGGGGCACAGAGAGCACCTTAGGTTCAGAGATCGGCAAAGACTTGGGGTAGATGGCAGAGACAGCCGCCTCATTCCGACCAGCCTATAGATCCACAGATAGAGGAGGCGAAGAGGAAGGGGCTGTGTTATTCATGCCATCAGGAGGGACACATAGCTAGAGATTTCCCTGTTAGAGCAGTGACTCTTGCACCACATCCACGACCACAAACGCGTTCTAAGACAAGTCAGCCACACCAGCAACAGTAGCAGACTCAGGCTCGCTTGTACACAGTCGACAGCCAGACAGATCCCACCCCAGCGGTGGAAGGTACATTTTTGTTGTTTGGCATTGCTGTGCAAGTGCTATTTGATTTTGGTGCTACTAGATCTTTTATCTCTGAGGATGTTGTGAATAAGTTACAATTAATGATGAGGCCTTTGACTAAGTCCTTGGAAGTGCTTATGCCGATTGGCGATATTGTGAGTTCGAAGAAGTTGTGTAGGTGTGAACTCACAGTGGGAGATCAGCTGATTTTAGCAGATCTTTGCATGCTACATTTTAGCGGCTATGATGTGATACTGGGGATGGATTGGTTGACCTAGTATCAGGCACAGATTGATTGCCAGAGACGGAGATTTACCGTTAGGTTGCCATCTGGTGAGTTGCTCAGGATTGATGGGAACGTATAGAGATTGCCGAGGAGTCCTATTTTAGCTTTCTTGTATGCTATTAAGCAGAAAGAAGATTTTAGGCAACTATTCGTCGAGGAGGATGCAGAAGGGACTAAAGAGATTCAGGGGATACCTATGGTATGTGATTATATTGATGTGTTCCTTGATGAGTTGCCTGGACTTTCGCCACGTGGGCAGATTGAGTTTAAGATTGAGCTGCATCCTGGTACCAATCCCATAGCTATTCCACCTTACAGAATGGCACCAGTGAGTTGATACAGTTGAAGACACAGTTAGACGAGCTCCTGGCGAAAAGTTTTATCAGATAGAGCGAGTCGCCCTAGGGAGCTCCGATCTTATTTGTTAGAAAGAAAGATGGATCCATGAGGTTGTGTATCGACTACCGAAAGTCGAATTATGTTACAATCAAGAACAAGTATCCATTGCCGAGGATCGATGACTTCTTTGATCAGTTGAGAGGGGCATAGTACTTTTCTAAGATTGATCTGAGGTCGGGTTACCACCAGTTGAGGATTCGGGAGTCTGATATATAGAAGATAGCCTTCAAGAAACAGTATAGTCACTTTGAGTTTACAGTGATGCCTTTTAGGTTGACCAATGCTCCAGCTGCATTTATGGATCTCATGAACAGAGTTTCAGCCAGTTCTTAGATCAGTTTGTCATAGTTTTTGTGGATGACATTATGATATATTCCTGTACAAATGCTGAGCACGAGCAGCACTTGCATATAGTCTTGGAGATTTTGAAGAAGAATCAGTTATATGCCAGGTTTAGGAAGTGCGAGTTCTGGATGAAGAAGGTCAAGTTTCTTGGCCATGTAGTCTCAGCTGAGGGGATAGCAGTGGACCTAGAGAAAGTACAGGCAGTATCTGATTGGAAGCAACCCACCATAATTACAGAGATCGGGAGTTTTCTTGGGTTAGCTGGGTACTACCGCAGATTTATTAAAGATTTCTCTAAGTTAGCGAGTCCAATGATGAAGTTGACCAGGAAAGGAGAAAAATTCATTTGGAATGACAAGTGTGAGGAGTCATTTTAAGAATTGAAGAGACGGTTGACTTCAGCACTAGTTTTGATCACACCTACCTATGGTGTGAAGTACACCCTTTGCACAAATGCATCACTCAGTGGATTGGGTGCAGTACTGATGTAGGAAGAACAAGTAGTGGCTTATGCTTCACGGCAGCTGAAGCCACATGAGCAGAATTAGCCCACACGCGACCTGGAGCTTGTAGCGATC
>JAJIYU010013643.1:0-13717 GCA_030144865.1 Tinospora cordifolia
ATATATATATATATATATATATATAAGAAAAAGAAATAAAACAAAAACAAAAAAAAATTGGATCTTCGGCTGCGTGGGCTCGGCCCGTGCAGTTCAGGCCATCAACGCAGGCCCAGGCCTATGCCAAATGGCATGGGCATGCACATGGGCGAAGCTTAACCGGGGTGTGGGCTGGCCCACACGCCCCAGCCATGCATACCTTTCATTTTTATCAAATTTCCTGCTATTTTTCAACCATTTTTTAGCGAAAAAACCAGCAAATCCATGGTTTTGAACCTTGGTTTTGTCAATCCGATCATCCTTCTGACTAAGCCAATACATGGAGACAACAAAACACCTTGCATGGCAGCTCATGAGCCACATAGCACTCCCTTTTGCAATGCAAGGACACCTCAACATGCAACAAAACCTCAATTCATGAGCAAATTTCTATTTTTGTTTCTGCAACCCATATTCAACAATCTATTTTTCCTCATTTTGAATTAGTTTTCTATGATCTTGGACTCTTTGAAAAGGTCTCACTACCCTGTACAACGTTGCGCAGGCCGTTGGTCGATTCCCACATCCATTTGAGATCGAGACAACCACGAAAAGGTGTTGTTGGACACTGTTGCAGTCGAGAATCTGCAGAAAAATGTGTTGAACCAACCTTCAAGGGGTTGATTCCTAGCCCCTTGGTGGAGTGATCACTGGACATGTCAAGATTATGTGTACCAAATTTCGCCCCAATCTGAATTAGGTAAAGGGGTCAATTGATACACCAAATAACTGTCTATCACATAGGATACAAGATTTTACAGTCCCTGTTACCACACTTAGAAACCATAGCAAATTATGTCCAAAAATTAGAATTTAAAATTTTGGTGAATGTTTAGAATGTGTAGATGAAATCTAGAAAGTTTTTGGGCAAATCTAGTGTACAAATTCACCGCATAAATAGAGCAAAAAAGCTTGAATTTGGGTTAGGCGTTGAAATTTGGGGATTTTGGCCTAAATGGACCAATTTTGACCTAATTTGACCCATTTTGACCCAAATTGATCAAAGATGACCAAAGTTGAACATGTTGACCAATTTTGACCAATAGACTAGGTTTGATTGATTGACTAAATTTGACTGAATCGAATTTGGGTCGATTAAGACTGATTAGGGATACTTGAGTAAGGGATTAAGCCACATTCTAAAGAGAGCTGGAACTGAGTTTAAATAATGCAGATTTGAGTGAGCACTGTGGAATTGGGACAAGTATCGATGGTACATCGATGCGCAGGACCCGAGGTGAGTAGTTTAATTCAAGCATTTTTCGTAACTTGTGTTCCTTGTATAAAACTTGTGTGAAATAACATGGTTTAAATGATTTCATGTGATTGAGATATATCGAATTGATTTGATATGCGTAGATGTACACGGATAATGAGACCATAGGCTCGAGGGCTAAGCGTCAGGGTCAGGGCACACGATGTGATTAGGATTAGACTCAAGGGTCGAGAGTCGGGGTTAGGGGATTTGATCAATGTGCCTAGCCTCGAAACCGGCTTGAGTCACATCACTTAAGGACTCAGTGTGGGGTTAGGGTATTCGAGTAATACGCCTAGCTCATGAGCCGCTTGAGTGGCCAGTACGCCTGACTCAAGATCTGCTTGAGCGATGACCATAGGTTGGGTTTGCTGATTTAACCCTAGCTTGGATACAATTTTACTGGCATATATTTGAGCTATTTTCTACAATTGTTGCACTATTTATAACTACTTTTATACTATGACATGCATTCAAGTATTACCTCATTTTTACTGTTCATGCATACATGCACTGTTTTGGAATGTTGGTTATGGGTGACATACTGGTCTTACTATTTACTGAGTCATGTTGATTTTTAGGCTCACTACTCTACTAATATTTCAGGTTCTTCAGTGGTTGACAGAAAGAAAGGCGTGGTAATTGCCCTGACGACTCCTTTTGCTTTTCTTGGTCTTTTTTTGTTGAGGTTGGTCACATTCTTTTGTGTATCTGTATTTGGTCAAATATGTATTTTGGACAAGGCAATGTGTAACGCAATAATCACTTTTCGTATGTTTGCTTACTTTTGTGTTTGAGTCTTCAATTATTCTGATATCACTTGTTGTTGCGGTTGGAAAGGCTTAATAGTGGTTGGGCGAACTTGACATAGTGAGTGCGTAGCCATTGTGTAAGTCGGGCCACCCTTTGGCCTAAGGAAGGGGTCCCAATAGGGAAATAAAATTTTTATCATCCATTTGGTGTACCTCGATGCCAAACTAGTATGTCACGAAACCTAAATGGGTTATCTCGAACACACGTGTCATTACCCATTTAAAATCTTCAAACATGCTGACATTGTTACTTGTAAATATTAAGTCATCCACATACAAGTAAACAAACAAAACATCATTGTTAAGTTGTTTGACATAAAGTGCATGTTTGTAAGGACATCTGAAGTAGCCATTCCTTTGAAAATACATATCGATCCTTGTATTTCATGCCCTCGATGCTTGCTTCAAGCCATGTAAAGCTTTCTTCAACTTTAGGACCTTATGTTCATGTCCTTTCACAATGTACCCTAAAGGTTTTTGCACATAAATCTCTTTTTTAAGAAACTCATTCAAAAAAGTAGATTTGACATCCATTTGAAAGATCTTTCATTTCTTATGAGCAGCTAAAGAAATGAGAAGTTTGATAGTTTCTATTTGAACAACAGGAGCAAAGACTTCATATAGTCAATCTCGTGCTGTTGAGTATATCCCTTTGCCACTAGTCAAGCTTTGTATCTATCAACTTGACCGCTAGCATTTTTCTTCACCTTATACTCCCATTTGACAACAATCAGTTTGTAACTTGTAGGAAAATTTGCAAGTTCCCACGTGTCATTTTTCTTGATGACCTCAATTTCTTCATCCATTGCATGCACCCATTTTCTGTCTCACACTGCTTTTTCAAAACCTATAGATTCACATCAACAAGAAGACAACAAAGAGTTAATTCACCTGTTTCTTCATAGATGTCACACAAATACCACATACGCCGTGGTTCTTCATTGGAGCTTGCTTCTAGTGATGTCTCTATAAGTGTAGGAGTAGGAGTTCGTGGTAGAGTGGCTACCCTTTGAACAACTTTTTCTTCTGCAACTTCATAAAATGGAAGAAAATCAAATCTTCACTTTGAGTAGCCAGTCCCATTATGCTTCTTCATCGAATCAACATCGTGGCTAATTAGGACCTTCTTGGTGCTTGGTTTGTAGGGTTTGTATGCTTTCAAGTTAAAATCATAACAAATAAAAATGTACTTCTCACTCTTGTCATCAAGCTTGGAGCGATGTTGATCAGGTATATGGGCAACGATTCGATAAATAAACCACACATTCAACAACTTCTACCCAAAATTCTTTTGGCATGTTCTTGCTTTTCAACACGCTTTTGGTCATGCTAAGAATAGATCTGTTCTTCGTTCAGCAACACCATTTTGTTGAGGAGAGTACGGAGCTATCATTGGTTGTCAAATTTCATTAGATTCATAGAATTCATTGAATGCATTTGATGTAAATTCGCTTCCTCTGTCAAATCGCAAGGACTTGATATGGTGACCACTCTCTTTCTCCACAAGCGCTTTGAATTTCTTGAAAATTTCAAAAGCTTTTGACTTCTCTGTGACAAAATAAACTCAAGTCTTGCGACTATAATCATCAATAAATAAAATAAAGTAATTATTCTTACCAAAAGAACTTGTCTTGATCTGGCTACATAGATCAATATAAACAAGTTCTAGTAGTTCTCAGGCTCTTGTTATACTTTCTTTAAGAAAGCTCTTTTTGGATTGTTTTCCAAATAAAACCCTTCACACAACGAATAAGGATGATCAAACAATGGCAAACATTTCACCATGTTCTTTTTGGCCAACAACTTAAGCCCACCAAAGTTTAAATGTCCAAGGCTTAAGTGTCATATCCAAGATAAATCTCTATAACAAGTTTTCAAGCACTTAGCCACATCATTTTGAACATTCAATAAGAATATTCAATTTTTGGACATAGGAACCTTAGCAATTAATTTATTATATTGATCTCTTAAAGAAAGACTATGATCTTTGATAGCAACCTTATAACATTTCTCTAAGAGTTGTCCCAAACCCAAGATGTTACCAGTCATACATGGCATATAATAAGCATCATAAATGAATTGATGTTGTCCAGACTTTAATTAAATCAAAAAGTTACCTTTCCTTCAAATAGAAATTTTGGATGAACCACCAAAGGTAACGTTGCAGGTCACCATGTCATTAAATTCCAAGAACATCGATTTGCTGCCGCATATATGGTTGCTTGCACCAGTTTCTATATACCATGTACTATTCTGTTCATCTGCATCTCCTTTAAGTATCAAAAGTAAAATTGGTTTCATAGCTACACTATCATTTGAAGCGTAATTTGACTTCTCCTCAACAGTTTTGCTATGACATTCCCAAGAATAATGACCATATTTTTGACAAGTATAATATTGAAGTTGAGAGTTATCGTACCGTCTTTGTTTGTAATTATTTTGTCTTCTACACCCCCCTTGAAGAGCTATGAACATAGTTATTGTCTTCTTTGTTGAAGAAGTTTCCTCCACCTCTTCCTCTTCCTTGACCGCGACCTTGACTACGACCAATTTTAAATCAATGTCCTTTTTCCCTTCTGGTTCTGCTCACTATCGCTTTCTCTTTCCTTTAATGAAAGTTTTGTTTGCAAGACCTATTCTAGTAACTCTTTCTTCTTCTTTAACATTTTTTCTTCATGGGCTTGCAAGGAATCCATAAGTTCATCAACCATCATAGCTTCCAAGTCTTTGGATTCTTTAATGGCTGCAACGAATTGGATTAAACTTCTCTGTCAAAGATCTAATGATCTTTTTAATCACTATGATGTCACTCATGGTTTCTCCATATCTCTTCATCTCATTCACAACTACTAATATTCTTGCACTATAATGTAAAAATGATTCAGGTTCTTTCATGTGCAAGGCTTCAAAGTCGGCTCTTAGACTTTGAAGGCAAACTGTCTTCACTTTATCCATACCTTTAAAGGTACAATCAAGAATCTTCCATGCTTGCTTAGAGGTGGTTGTTGGAGATATCTTCTTAAATGTTTCATTCAACTGCTTGATGGATGAGAATAAGAATCTTTTGATCTTTCTTTTTGGCGATTTGCAAAATTTCCTTCTCATTTTGAGTTAGAAGAACATCATCTTCGTGCTCATCGTAACCTGTGTGTACTATTTTCTACACACCTTGAGAACCAAGCAAAACTTCCATTCTAATACACCAGTTACTAAAATTTTTTTTGCTAAATTTAGGAACTTGGAATGGAACCACATTATTCGCCATCTTCTTTTCTTGACAAGGACTTTTGCAAAGCTATAATACCATTTTGTTGGGAGAACACAAATTATTTGAAGAGGAAAGAGAGGAAAAATGAGGAAACTTTGAATGTTTTGTTCTTTTAACTTGATTTCAAATGTTATGCTTACATGGGTTTATATAGTGCTCAAATGAGCATCAAACATTTATGACATACATGAATTATATGAACTAAATCCATACATGAATCATAATAAATATTAGTCCATGCATACAAATTAATACACAAACATGAACTATGCAAATATATGAACTACAAAAATACATAAACTAAATAAATGTATAAACATGTAACAAATTGCAATACATGAATCATGTTTAATATAAATACTAGCATAGATCACATGGTGATTAATGCTTCATCCACATACTTGATCATTCACTAAAGGCGGTGCCCATATATACCTTACCAAAGAGAAGTCTTGCAATTGCTCTTGAGGAAGCTATTTGGTTAGAAGGAATTCCTTTCAAGAAAGAGTCTTATTATTAAAGAGTATAAGTTGATTGCTAGTTGATGTAATACAATTCTCATTTCCCCTTAAAAAAAGAAAAAAGAAAAATAATCTCCTTTTCATCAATAGTTTCCGTACAGCCACAGATAATGTTTAGATTCTAAATGATTTCATGGCAATCACTCTATGCACCATTTCCTACATGTAGTTATCATTTGGTTATTAAAGCATTTCTTATATGTATGTGTTGTCTTTCTTTCTTTCTTTCTTTCTTTCTTTCTTCTTTCTTTTTAATCACTTTTCCACTTGCCATGTTATCATCGTCATTATCATGCATCTACCTAAATAAAATGTTCTCCATTTCAAATATTGCCTTTTCTTTTTCTTTTTCTTTTTCACATTTTTTTTAAATTATCTTGATAAAGCATTATGTAATTATTTTCTTGATTTCTTTCCTTCTCTTCTTGTTACGGAATGGACAATATATATACACATGTTTCTAGTAAACACATTAATCAATTAAAATATGTATGAAGGACTATTCTACATGAGTTTTATATATCAACATATATCAGCATAAGCAAGACCACTTGCAAGCTATCTAGTCTTATGTTTTGTTAGATAAATTTCTGATAAGAAAATGCTGAACACCCTTCGAAACTTAAGTGAAAACATAAGGTTGTGTTGCTTTAAATTAAAAAAAAAAAAACAATAGTATAAACAAAAGATTTTAAAAAATTAGAAAATAATTTATAATATGTTTATTTTATAAAAAGTAAAAGATATATTTATGAAATCTTTAAAGAATTAAAATGGTACATTTTCAAAATTTTGGATATAGAAAACTATATTCAAGTAAAAACTGAATTGTGGCTATGTTTTCTAAGGCTCCATTAGATCACACGGTGTACATAAAGGAGTAGCAATTTGTGTTCTCATGTTACGATGTGTTGTGTAATATTCATATAATCAACTTACAATTTCAAATCTAAACTCAAGCCACTTAAATGACATGTAACAAATAATTTTTCTTATAAAATGTTTAAAACTTAATAAATGTGTTGATTTTAAATTATTCAACAAACATAAATTCTAAAATAACACATAAATAATGAAAAATTCAAAAACATAGTTATGCAATGGCATAATAAAAACTAACCGATACATTGTAAAGTAAAGTTCTAGCACATTAAATAAGATTTTAAAAGTATTCACACTAGTTTTGTCAGAATATAATCATCTTAAACGAATCAATTTTATGTAGTAGTATCATATTATATAGTATTTGTATTGACTCGTGGTAGTAGCAAAATCCAAACTTACTAACTTTTTGTGGTTTCCAGGTGCCTTATCTTTTCTTGGTCCTATTTGCACATCTTGTGAGATTCAAGGGAGGTGAAGAACTACAGTATTTGCCCAAGTTTTTAGGCTGGCACCCCTTGTAGCATCCTTATAATAAGAAAATTTTGGGGATTTGGAAACGGAAATACAAAGGTTAATCAGGTAAAACATAAAAGTTAGGATCTCAATATTGGTAATATTGAGAATGTTTAAAATAAAAAACCTCCCCACTTAAGTTGGAGATGATAATACTAGTGTCAGTTGAGATATTTCAAAAAAATAGAAATAAAAATTAAAAAGTTAAAGACAGTACGTCTTCCTCTAATTATCTGATTTATCATCATCTCTTTTGGGGGGATTTATCATCTTATGCTTTATCAGCTGGCTAGCATCGTCCGAATGTGTTAGCTGCTTTAAATTAACGCTATTACTTCGGAAGTAATGGATGTGAGGGATCGGGTGGGTCTGCATCTTCATCATCTTCTGCATGAAATGATGGTGAGGATGATGGTTTGAGGGGGCCAAGAAGAGGGTTACTTGATGAGTTTAATCTCCATTAGAGAATCCCTTGGATTGAGGAGATTGAAGCAGCAGCCTTGAAGTATATGGGGCCCTCATAATCAATATGGATTAGTAATTCTCTCCTTCAGTATAATTCTCTTTCTGATTTCACATACAAGCGCACACACACACATAGCTAACTTTAACGTTATTGGCACACAGCATAAAAAGAAGAGAAGCGAAGAGGAAAAAGAAGGTGATGTGCATGTGATCCAACAGCCTTTGTGTCTCCTCTTGCCCTAAAAACATACATCCAAATCGCCAGCCTCTCTTTTTTCTTTGCTTTGTTTTCCCTGCCTCTGTTGACATTAGCCCCTCCCCACAGACTCTTAACTTTTTTATTTAATCATGTCTTAGGGGATCTTCTTTTATGCGTGCATCAACTTGGCTGCCAAATTAAAAGCAGCAAAAAAGATTGTTGATGAACACATTCCCAATTAATGGGCCATCTTCATAAATCATCATCATTCAGATAAATCCGATGGTCCTTTTTGAATTGATCAAATCCTCATGATTTTCTGATCAAATTATTATGTATAATCAATTAATATGGGCCTGAATATCTATCTCAATATTTGTGCGGCAACTACATACATAGTACAATTATAATAATAATAGGATAACATTCATCCACGATAATTTTATTAGCTTCTTCCGTAGATTTTTCCCCAACATCTTTTCTTTCTAATACTTTTATATACTACAAAGTCTTCTATTCACGTAAACATGGAGTGGGTGGTATCTTTAGTCCTTATGGGAAAAAGCTTGTATAGAAATTGAAACGATAAAGAAGCGATTGAAAGAGAGCGAAAGCAACAAAGAGAAAGAGAGAGAAAGAGAGAGAGAGAGAGAGAGAGAGAGAGAGAGAGAGAGATAATTAGTTTATACATATACAGAGATAGGGAAAAGGCGTTTCTTATAAGTTCTCTTCTTTTAATGTATCTCTAAAGTATGATTAAAAATTAGTTTTACTTTTTTGATATGGGTAACTTGCATGTATAGGGTCATGCCATGCATGATCGCATATGTCGCTAGGTATTCTTTTGGATCTTTGTCCTCTAATTCTCGAAGCTGCTTTTTAATGTCTCTTTGAATATTGAAACTTTTTTGCATGGAACCAAATCCGCTATTTATCGTATTTTTTTTCTCCCATTAGTGGTTCCTCTTTCTCAATCAAAAGTTGCTTTTTTTAATTTTAAGAATTTAAAGAGACGGTAACATCCTCCGTTTCAATTTAAAATCCCACCCAGAATAATTAATGTGGTTCCTATAGTGGTTAACATATATTTTTTTGCTTTTATATTATGAACATAGACCACTTTTATTAATACAGGGCACGTTTCTTTACTTTTTGATTTCATTCGATTATTTAATAAAAATTTCTCAGTTTGAAGCAATTAGTTTTTATATAATTGTTACTGATCAGGTGATATTATTTAGGTAATGGGAGCATGAAAAAAATTAAAATCCGTGCTTGTGCATCCAGTTGCATTTCTTTTTTTTATTTATTATAATCAATTTAGTTCTTTCCTAAATAAATCAAAACCAGTCACATCCATGGAAGAAAAGGTTTTGAAGGACATTTTTTTTCAAAATTTTGAAATATTACAAGTGTTTAATTGGGGAATTAATTGGATTATATTAGGCCTTTTCCATACAGAGTGACAATTAATTAAAGGGATTAAAAAAATAAAAAGTCTCTATATACTATTTTATGTAAAAAAAAAAAAAAAATTTGATTGCCGTACAATGGTATATACTTGTAAAGTCTAGAAATAAAAAGCAAACATAAGATGGTGCTAAACAGAGCTCATGTAGGTCCCTTGCGATAAGGTATAATCATGGCCTCTTTTAAAGGCAAACTGATGACGAGTTTGAATTTTATGATTGGTGGAGTATTGAAACAGTGATGATGCTAAAATATTATATATCGAATTAAGACATATAAACAGATTTTATAGATAATATTAGTGTTTAATTAGCTTTAATTATGCTCTTTAATTTATTATATAAATTTGGCTCGAGGATAAGAACACTATTATATAGCTATTATTATTGTTGTTGTTGCCTTTATAAAGTTGGTTGAACATTAGTTGCTCATAAAAAGATTCTTATAAGAATATCATAGCTAGTACATTTGGCATGAGGATAAAACTAAAGGACTCTTTTTTTCGATTTGGGAGTTAAAAGGATGGAAGTGATAATTAGGAAACTACTTCGCTGTTACTTCTTTTCTTTTTCTTTTTTTTTTTTTTTGAAAAAAAGAAAATGGTTGCTCCATTTTGATATGGTAAATGCATGTTTTACATAACAATTTTTTAGTGTATTCCAAACAGTATTTCGGGCATCACCCACAATGAATTAATTTACTTCTATTAGAATATGCACATTTTTTAGTACAGTGGCATCATTTTTTTTAATGTTTTATTTTAAAAAGCTTAGTAAGTTTTTTTTTTTTTTTTTTTTTTAATCTTTACCATTATTTAGAAACTGTTTGATCAAACCAACCAAGCCTTCTACCTTTCACTCTTTAGAGAAAGGTTAGAGCCCTGCCACTTTCTAAATGAAAAACATCTTTGTAAAAGTTAAAAATAGCAATTTAAAATGCAATATTGTCAAAAACTGGACCTACGGAGATATAAACCGCATTAAAAGTAACAAATTATTGGTGAAGTTAAACTGTTTTGAAACCCTAATAACCCTCTTACAAAGTTATAAGTGGAGATAAAAAGATAATCAAAAGAACGAAACAACATGTAGTAAATATCAGCCGTGCATGTTCCAATTAATTTGTAGATATCAGGAGAACTCACTACAGGCATTTTTTTTTTCCTTCTAATTACATGAGTCTACTAAATCAATTTCATAACTGTTGCAATTGAATCTGTCAAAAGATAATAAATACTGCACGTTGGTTGATCTACCAAAGTTTTATTTTTTATTTTTTTTGTTTTGGCTGTCAGCTATCTAGCATTGCCTTATACGTCTAGGTGCTCGAATTAAATTTATCATACTATCATAAATACATTGAAGAACTATTTGCAACCTATCATCCTCTCCGATTTCCTTAATTAAAAATATTGACATAATAATTAGGAAAGATATAAATGATTATAATTTACACATCAATTTAGCTTTTGATATAGCACAATTAGAGAAATTAATAAAGAAATGTTTAACCAACTTTTGATGTTTTAAAATAAAAGTAAATGTTCCATCATATCACTTAGAATTTTTTGAAAAAAAAAAACTATATATATATATATTAATTAAGTAATAGATCATAAACACTAACAATCCAAAATAATAGCTAAACAAAATTAAAAGGCTAAAGCAACAGCCTAAAGTGTATATCACCATCAAACATCATTAAAGTTTTTTCAATAACGTATTGGACATGATTTAAGCCAATTATAACATGTGTATATTAGTGATACAAACTTAAGATGTCAAATGTAGCATTTGCTTGAAAAAAACCTGTTCATAAATAATGCAGCTTCTTTAATTTTCTTCTTTTCTTGTATATTTAAATAACTATCGTTTATCATTTAATATTTTATAAAATCTAAAATATGATAATTGTTATAAATCTAATTAGTTTAATTAGAACTAATTAAAGAAATATTAAGAATTACAAAAAAAATATAAAGAGATAAAGAAGAATTACTCAAAAACACTAAAGAGAAAAAAATTGTAGAGAGAATTTATATTAAAGGGGTTAAAATAAAGTTTATTGTCATTGAGTCTTATAATATCATTAAGACTACCTCATTAAATTCTTGCCAAGAAAACCTATAAGAAAAAACCAAAACAAAGAAACAAAAAAAAGTACAATGTAGCAATCAACAACTTCTTTTGAATCTCCCTCTCATGTACAAGCTTCTTAAATGATGTGGCTAGCAGCCCTATTGTAAATCAATCAGCAAGATTCTCACTTGATATCGATTGGATGTCAATTTCACCATTCTTTTTGGAGCTTGTGTGTATAGAGAAGTTTTGATGAATATGCTTTATTTTATACCCACTAATATAATCTACACCTAATTGTATGATGCATGCTGCATTATCCTCATATGATATAGTTAGATATATTTTATTGAAGATAATCCACATGATTCTTGAATATGCTAAATCAGGTTTCTCATCTATATGCATTCACAACTTTCTTCATAAATTATAAGTATTTTTAAATGATTGAAAAAAGTATCAACCATACTTTCCTTTACGGACTTCCATGATATGGTAAGATCACCACAATACATACCATGTTTGAGAATGTGCCTTGTGAGGATACAAAAATATCCAGCATCGATATATCCCTACAAACTTGATTTTGTTTATGCTGAAAAGAATAAACTCATCAATTCACTAGTTCCTTAAAGATATCAAAAAATGTTTTTAATACTATTTTAATGTCTTCAAGTTGGAGAAAAGTTATATCTTACAAGTAGTTCATAGAAAATGCAATATCTAATCTTCTACAATTTACAAAATATATGAGTGCCCCTCTCATATATATACTTAGATATGGTACCTCTAGACCAAGTAACTCTTCATAAGTTTTATGAGGTCAAAATGGATCCTTATCTACTTCAAGTGATCTGACAATCCTTGAGGACCTTAATAAATGTGTTTTGTCCATATGAAAAAAAAATCTATATGAAATATGTTCAATTTGTGATCCGATGCAGTAGTTTGTTTTTCTAAGATTTTTCCCTTCAAATTCCCTTTTCAGATATTAAAATGTTTTTATAATGTCATCATCATTTCTTACAATATTTATTTCATCAACATATACAACAATAATGGCAAAATCTAAAGATGTTTTCAATAAAAACAAATAGACAAAGTGAACTATTCACATATCTTTCTTTAAGTAAATAAGCAATGAGATGTTTAAACCACATTCAACCAAATTGTTTTAATTCATACAAAGACCTTTGTAACTTTATGGAATACATGTCATAAGCTCTTAATTTGATTTCATCAAGCATTTTAAATTCTTTAAGGATTTTCACAAATGTCTCATTATTTAAAGATTCATACAAGTATGTTGTAAGGACGTCCATAAGATGCATAACAAAGTCCTTCTAGGATTGTAAGGCTTATCAAAAAGTGAAATGTAATTGGATTCATAACAAGAGAATAAGTTTTCTTATAATTAATACCATGTCTTTGTGAGAAACTTTAAGCTACAATTCTTGCCTTAGATCTTGTAATCTCATTTCTCTTGCATACAAATACCCATTTATATACAAAACATCATTATGCGTTTAGACTATAGGCCAAAAACTTCTCATTTGTTCAATGAGTTTATCTCTATTTGGATAGCCTCATTTCACTTATGCCAATCATTCTTATCAAGACTCATCCATTGTTTGTGATTAAGGATCATTATTTGTATGTGAAAACAAATATATCATATTGAATAATATTATTCTGATCTCAAATTTTTCTACCATTCAAATAATATATTGAGACCTTATTGTTTTCAATTATTTCATCATCTTTATGAGGTGAATATTCCTCATTAGATTCTACTCGATTTGGCAAATATTTCACAGAGAATTCTTTTGCTTTCTCAAGAGTATTTTTCATTCTCATTTATTTTTACTCTCATCATATTTTTAAGGAATTGTATCATTTGAACTAACTGGTCTTCTACACTTTAAGTGTTTTTTTAGTTTTTATGCAATTGAATTTAGTTACATAGAGAAATCAAGTCTTATAAGAACATTTGCAGTTGACACATATGATTTCGTCACTCTCTTTATATTAGCAAATGTATTAGGTAATTGATTTGCAATTTGTTGTACATTAATAATCCTTTGAACTATAAGTTTACTTTCATTTGTACGTGGATCACAGTATAATAAAGGTGATGCCCACTAAGCAATTTCATGTCATCCTCCCCCCCCCCCCCCCCACCCCCCCCCCCCCCCACTCCCCCCCCCCCCAC
>JAJIYU010013644.1:0-13764 GCA_030144865.1 Tinospora cordifolia
ACTATTGCCTTATTAAATTCTTAATTTTAAGTTATGTGCGGTTAAATACGATCAAGGCATGAAATGACTGAAATAGAAAGTCAAGTGTGCGTCGCTTGTAATGTAACACCGACCCGGCCCGCCGTTTGGTTTAGTCTATCGTCGAGAAAAATGGTGGATGCGTCCAATGCTTAAAGATACGGGGGTTGGGGTGTTACAATCCACAATTAGCCAAACAGTATCAACACCTTTCTGATTCTTAGATAACCCGTTAACAAATTCCATAGAAATTTTATCCCACTTCCATTCTAGGATCAAAAGTGGTTATAGCATTCCAGATAGATTTCAATGTTCTGCCTTTACTTGTTGATAGGTGAGGCACTTAAAAACATGCTTAGCTACGTCTCTCTTCATTCCCCTCCACCAATAGTTCTTCCATAAGTTTTGATACATCTTATCTCCTCTTGATGCATCGTGTACTTGGTCTAATGAGCTTCATCTAGAATGGTTTGTCTACTCTATCCATTCTGTGGTACACAAATTCTATCCCTTAGCCTTAAGGTACCTTCGGCATCTATTTTGAAGTCAGTATGCTTACCGTGTTTAATTCCTTCTATCAACCTTGAGAGCCACTTGTCTTGCCTTTGCTCTTCCCTAATCTGATGTAGAAGATCTAGTTGACAAGTAATATTGTATAGATAGGCTCATTTTCATTTAAGCTCAAGCTTGAAGTCTTCAATCAATTAGTACATCTTACCATTTTCCTCCTCTTATTTGTTGAACTTTCTACTGTGGGCATCTACTACTACATGGCTTTTCTTGGATGGAAATGGAGTTGGAAATCATACTCTTTGAGGAATTTAATCCACCTACGCTACCTAAGGTTCAATTCCTTCTGGGTATAGATGTATTTCACACTTTTGTGATCTGAAAAAGGTTGAGCCTCTCACCATACAGGTAATGCCACCATATCTTTAAGGCAAACACTATGGCTGCTAGTTCTAAGTCATGTGTTAGGTAGTTTGGCTCATGGATCTTTAGTTGTCACAAGGCATAGGCAACAACTTGTCCTTCTTGCATTAAGACTACCCCCAATCCATTCTGTGAAGCGTCTATGTACAGAACATAAGTGATACCATGAGTTGGAGTGACTAAGATAGGGGTTGAAGTTAATCTCCTTTTCAATTCTTGGAATGATTGTTCACACTTTTCATCCCAAGGGAACTTAACTTCTTTTCTGGTCAATCTATTCATAGGTTTCACTAATTTGGAGAAGTCTCGTATGAATCTTCTATAGTATCTAACTAGGCCCAAAAAGCCTCTGATTTTGGTTCATCAAGTCTATTGGTCAAGGTATTATCTAAATACTCGGTTCATCAAGTCTATGAATGTTGTTGGGGCATTGGTTAAACCAAAGGGCATCACCGTAAACTCAAAGTGTCCATATTGGGTTCTAAAGGTTATCTTGTGAATGTCTGATGCATGTATCCTCAGCTAATTATATCCTGACCTGGGATCAATTTTTGAAAAATGATTGGCTCCTCTCAATTGATCAAAAAGGTCATCTATCGTGGGTAGGGGATACTTGTTCTTCCCCATCGCCTGGTTCAGCTTTTGATAATTGACATAGAGTCTCATAGATTCATCCTTCTTTTTCCTAAACAACACCGGAGCTCCCCAAGGTGTTTCACTTGATCTAATGAATCCTTTCTCCCAAAGCTTGTCTAGTTGGGCCTTCAACTCAATCAGTTCGCAGGTGCCATTTAGTATGGAGGTATGGCCATGGGATTAGCTCTAAGGTGGAGTTCAATCTTGAACTCTATGTCTCTAGTTGGTGGTATTTCGGACAAGTCATCAGGGGAATACATCTTCATAGTCTCTGACTACTTTTAGGCTCTAAATCTCTTTGTCCTTTAGAGTCCTCCTTGAGGAGTTTCTACACTTCATCCTTCTGCCTTAAGCAGTTTAACATGGCTATCGTTGGGCTTCTAAGCAATCTCTCGATATCACCATTGATTTTGAAGGCTTCTCCTGAGGGTAACATTATTGTCACCCTTCTCTTGGGACAATTGATTTGCACGTCATACTAATCTAACCAGTCCATTCTTAATATTATATCATACCTAAAAAATGGGAATACCTGAAGATCGGCTAAAATCAACTTATCCCCAAATCTAAGATAACAGGTACATGTTCTTTTTGAAGTGATACTAGTTCTTATGGGTGTGGATACATTCAAAGTTATGGGCAAGGTATTTGTTACTCGTTGCAATCTATTAACCAATTCTTCCAAAAAAAAAAAACAATTTCGTAGCACCTGAATCAAAAAATAGTTTTATAGCAACATCAAATAACAGGAATTTACCTTCCACAGCGGGGACTTGTTCCTTAGCAATTGCGAACACTCTAGCCTAGTTCTACCCATGGCCCTGGTTTTAGTTTTACCCCTGGTTATTGTTTGGTTGATGTTGTTGCAGTTGAGAATGTCCATTTTGTCCTCCTTTTTTATTTTTGTTGTTGTTATGGGCTTGGATTTCGGTAGAGCAGAACTTCTCTAGATGCCCTTGCTGGTTGCACTAATAAGAGAGCTCTTGTTGTCTTGTTTGCTTCTTCCATTCATCTTTGTTTGGCCTTGCTTGTTGCAGGGCCTAGGGTGCCCTATTTCCACCATTTTGTTGATGGGTGTTCTGCTTCTTCTGAGGTCCTTAATGGTTTTTGCCATTTCTTGATCTCTTATTCGTGTTCCTTAACTTCTGCGTGAAGTTCAACTCTTGTTATATGGTCAACACTCTCTCTACGACTTCTCTGTATGTTATCGACCCTAATATCCTTATTATCTTTTGGATCTTAATCTTGATACCTTGAGTAAAGTGGTTGACCTTCATATTTTCCTCCCTAATCAGCTTAGGTGAAAACTTGGCCTACTTAGTAAACTTGACCTCATACTCAGCCATCGCCATACCCTTTGGTTCAGCTTAACGAAGTTCTCTTGCATCTTCGTTAGTGTTGCTTCAAGGAAGAACTTCTTGTAGAATATCTCCTTGAACTCTTTCTAGTTCATCCCTCTGACGTTGGTGTTTGGGTCAGCCTTCAACATCTACTACTAGCTTTTGGTTGGCCCCTTGAATTGATGGGTAACCAGCACCACCCTACTAGGACTTGTTACTTTTAATATGTTCAAGTGTTCCTCTAACTCTTGGTACCAATCGTCAATTGTTAAGTAGTTAGCAGTACCATCAAACTATGACGGTTGGAGTTTCTTTAACTCCAGTAGCATTTTTCTATACTCACCGTATTCCAGATCCTCTTGTACCTCCTAACAAGCTGGCACTAGCACTAGCACTAGCTGTTGCACCAGAATAGGTTCCTGTACTTGCAGGTTTAGTGTCACCTGAGGCATCATCTAAGGTAGTGCCTTTATGATCTGTTCCATGACCCTTCTTGTGACCACTGCCAGCATATTCTCCATCTGGGTCTCAACCATGTTATTCGATAATTCCTGCCCTTGAGAGTCAATCTCTTTCCCTTTCCATTTTATTTTTTTTCCTATGCATAACAAGTATATATATTAGTAAGCAATTATTTTAGAAGTTGCTAATATATTCTATTGGGTTGATTTCATTTTAGAAACATTTCTAATTCTCTATTTACTTGTTTTTCAAGCACATATATTGTAAGTAATTATTTTAGAAGTTGCTAATACATTCTTTTAAGTTGATTTTATTTTAGAAACCTTTCTAATTCTCTATTTTACTTATTTCCTAAGCACATATATTAACAAGTAATTATTTTAGAAGTTACTAATACATTCTTTTTAGTTGATTTCATTTTAGAAACATTTCTAATTCTCTATTTTTCTTGTGTGAAGAGAATGAGGGTTTTGGAAAGTATAGATTTTTAACAACTTCCTTGGTTATTTTTGTTTCTTATTTTTCATTTTGGCCATCTTTTTCCTTTTATTTGTATTTTATCTACTTTATTTTATATCTGGCAATATACATAATTTCACATCCAAAAATTCTGCAAAATTCTCAATTAATGTTGTTTCTCATTTTTGCCACTTATAAGTTAAAATGTATAAAATCTTGTATTTCCAAAATTTCATAAAATTCTTAAGGATTCATTCTATTTTATTTAATTAAATTTCATACAAATTTTCAGGGTATTACAAAGTATCAGGTGGAGATTAATATCTACTCCCTCTAATATTATTTTAGTTTCAAATATGATACATGACTGTGTGTATATTGTTTTGTAATTTTAGAAGCATGCTAGGAATATAATGGTACTTCGTTGTATGATTGCCTACCCATGATATTATGATAGCATGCTATATGATTTTTTGTTATCCAGTACTATCTCAAGAATATGCCATTGATGTTGCTTATTGAATAACATCATTCCATGTGACCTAATGCATAAAAATTTATCAACATGTCTTATTTATACATGATTTGTGATAGTGATACTAATATGCATGTTTGTGGTCACTAACAAAAGATAATTAAAAGTTCAACCAGATACTAAGGCGTTGATACGGATACTGTAGCAATAGTCAGGTATCATTGCGGGTATTTTCCCACCTTAGGCAGGTGTCTATGATACTGCAACAATAGTTGAGATGGGATTGAGGATCAAGTGAGACCTCACTGCTAAAGCTATGTCATGATAAGGAATTGGTGTTCCAGGCGTTACTTCCAAGAGTTCAGACATGGCAATACCGAGGAGATTCCTTCCAGTCTTAACGCTAACCTAAACAATTAAAGTATGTTGAAACCCCTAACGATTTATAAGTGCCTACATGTGGTATGTTTCTAACTTTGATAATGTTTGAGATGTGTTATATATGATGTACTAAGCTCTTGAGCTCACCCCCATTTTCAGGTATCCTTTGAAGACATGTGTGCTGATAAGTGGTGGAGATAAATTTTGTAATATGGGTACCGCTCACTAATGAAGATGAGTAGGGACTAGTAGGTCATTTACTACTTTCAATTGTAGGGCATGGAACCCATATTTAATTTATGTTTTTGTTTTATTCATTTATTAAACTAGGCCATGGGGTTATACTCTTTCATTGTCTATGATTTTGATTTACGTACCTCTAGTTGACCTACAATCCCTATGCTCCAACTATGCATGATATTATTGTTTATGTTTTCGCACTCCAATATTTTATTGGGATGGTATGAGAAAGAAAGAATGTAAGCAACGTCTTAGTTCTCGAATATTGAAAATGGGAGTGATTGCATCATTTGAAGTGACTCTATCTCTATGCGAGAAACAAAGATGCCTAGTCAGTGACGTAGGTGACAGGATTCAGGGGCCAAGGTGTTACATTTTACCTCAACAAACAATCACGAAATGACCATAAAAATGCTCCTTCAAAATTCAAATCACATAGTTTTCCAACTGTTCCAGATTTCAACTATGTTAAGTGCCCTACCATGGTGACCTTTTTTTTTCTCTTATGGTTATGAGTTTGGACCATAGGAAGGTGGGGACATGAAGAGAGGGATGTAAGTTTTCCAATGGTGGTTCTCACGCCCTGTTTGGGTTTGGGATGAAAGAGAATGGGGATGATAAAGATGAGTTGAGGATCTGCCAAATGTGTCCAAAAATGTTTTTGTTGCATGTTTTGGGGCATCCTTGCATGGCCAAAGCCTTATGTTTTTGTTTTGTCAGAAAATGGTTTAATTTATGTTTTTGTTTTATTCATTTATTAAACTAGGCCATGGGGTTAGACTCTTTCATTGTTTATGATTTTGATTTACGTACCCCTAGTTGACCTACAATCCCTATGCTCCAGCTATGCATGATATTATTGTTTATGTTTTCGCACTCCAATATTTTATTGAGATGGTATGAGAAAGAAAGAATGTAAGCAACGTCTTAGTTCTCGAATATTGAAAATGGGAGTGATTGCATCATTTGAAGTGACTCTATCTCTATGCGAGAAACAAAGATGCCTAGTCAGTGACGTAGGTGACAGGATTCAGGGGCCAAGGTGTTACATTTTACCTCAACAAACAATCACGAAATGACCATAAAAATGCTCCTTCAAAATTCAAATCACATAGTTTTCCAACTGTTCCAGATTTCAACTATGTTAAGTGCCCTACCATGGTGACCTTTTTTTTTCTCTTATGGTTATGAGTTTGGACCATAGGAAGGTGGGGACATGAAGAGAGGGATGTAAGTTTTCCAATGGTGGTTCTCACGCCCTGTTTGGGTTTGGGATGAAAGAGAATGGGGATGATAAAGATGAGTTGAGGATCTGCCAAATGTGTCCAAAAATGGTTTTGTTGCATGTTTTGGGGCATTCTTGCATGGCCAAAGCCTATACCAAGTGGCCAGCCACATGGCCCTTAGGTGGCCATGCAAGGTGCTCTACCGGCCAGACCACGTTGGTCTGCCCAGTGGCACCATTGGACGTCAAAACTATAGCCCCAAAACCAGGGGTCGTGTTAGTTTTGCTTGTGGGAAAGAGAGAGAAAAGAGAAGAAAGAGAAGAAAGGAGGGAGAAAGAAGAAGATGGGGCACATGGGCTTCCTAGGTGCGCCTGCATAGGCCTAGAGGCCCATGCTTCAGTTTTGTCCACATGCCTCATGACCTGTGTGTGATGTCTAGGTTGCATAGGCCTCAGCCAGCATGCCTGGCCCCCTTTTTTCTTTCCTCTTTCTCTTTTTTTTTTGTTTCCTATTTTTCCCGTTCTTGTTTGTTTTCTCTCCCCTTTTTCTCTCTTGTTACTATAATATGTATATATTTATTTATTTACTTTTCCCAATTTTTGTAAAATTTACTTAAAATTTATTTTGTTAAATCAAAAAAATATGATCCAACACATAAAATTGATTACATTAAAATAAGGGTAATCACAATACGGCTAATATATTTGTGTGTGTATATATATATATATATATATATATATATATAGAGAGAGAGAGAGAGAGAGAGAGAGAGAGAGACTTTTAAAGAATAATAAGAACCAATATGAGCATAGTTAAGTAATACCAAGAGTAGCATTGAGGTCAAAGTTAATTGAGTATTTAAAAACTCTAACTAATCCTAGAAAAAAAAATTGAATATGATATTGAAGGGGAATCCCATATAGTGCTTATTTTTTAAGTTCAAAAACATAATTATTATATTGAATTCTTTTCAAATAACATCTTTATAATTTTCTTTTTGTAAATAAAAGTAACATTTTAAGTTTTTGAGTTTTAAATACATGTTTTCATTGGCTACTTTAATGATAATGAATTTGACTCTAAGTTTTACTTCGTAATGCAACTATATTGTTCATATTATACGTGTAAATAATATTTTCTTTTGTTCAAAGTACCATAAATATAAAGTTATATAAAAAAGGCACTATTCAAATATAACAAAATATATGCGATAATTAATCTCTTTTCAATATAATAATTATCTTATGAATGTTCCATCATGTACACAAGTATTTTGAGGTGATCTTATGTTATTTGGTGTCTAAGTAAGCAATGAACTATTTTGAATAAAATCATCAATTTTATCGAATTGGTAATGCACATTTATTGAAATGAATGCCGCTTCAATTAATAATTATTAATCTAGTCATAAACATAATTAAAATAATGAATGAAAAAGAGGATATTAGAGTATATTGATAAAAGGATAATCATCAATCTCATGACAGACATAATTTCTAAATGAATTAGAACAAATATATGATGCCAAGGCAAGAGAAGGGCAAAGATGAGCCTCTTTGGTAGCTCTAATAGGAAATGATGGAGAAATTTTAAGTCCTTAATCTTATGTTTCCGTGATTTGGATGTGATAAAACCCTGTCCAACTCTCTTTTTTAATTCTCCTAGTGGAGAATTACAACCACCCATGATGGTGAGTTTCAACTTGGAATTGATTAGTTTTAATACCTTTTCTTCTTCTTCTTCCTGACATGCTCTCATGTTCATTTATTTATTTATTGTTATATATTTAAATGTATCTTTGATTTAAATGAAAAAGTTGATCATTTTTAGTTTTAATTTCAAACAAACTAGCAAACATTGGATTACTTCATTTTCCTCCTGTCCTATCAAATGCTGTCTAATTTTTTAATTCAATCCTCAAAGTAATTTGATTATGTGATGCGTACCAATGAAATTCTAAGTGAATCGATATATAAATTGGGCTCCTCTGATGTCCACTTCTCAATAAAAAGTAAAAACAGAATAAAATTATAAAAAATTGTATTGAACAAATGTAAAATAGAACCAATAATGTATACATATTTAGAATTTCCCTATCTTTCTTCGTCTTTTCAAAACATAAAATTAAATACTTACGAATCCATCACTTAAAAAATAGAAACAAACCTACACACACACACATATATATATATATATGTATGAATCCATCACTTAAAAAACAGAAACAAACCTACACATATATATATATATGTAACGTTAATGCAATCCCAACAAATCTCAAGTACTTTTTTTATTTATCTTAGGGAGCGTAGGAGCTTACGGACAGCTCATTTAAAAAATAAATAAATAAATAAAATATTAATTAGGCATTGAGCACTCGATCTACATTAAGCGTTTAATGCTCAGAGCGCTAAGATAACGTCCATTGAGCGCCACCTCAGCACTATCTCAGCACTCCATTGATCACATTGCGAATGCTCTTACTCTCAAAAACCCAGTTACAATTACATTCTGAGATAAAGGAATCCAAATAAAATATAAAATAACATTTACTTTCACGCAGTACAATGACGACAGAACAGAAACTTTCTCAAAATGACTATTTATTTAAAGAGAAAAATATAATGTACAAAGAAATAAAGAAATTACTCACGTACCCCAGGGCTGGGACCCGACCGTTGGGTTGGCCGCAGGAGATTTTTTGTGAAGTTAACGTCAGAATTGCCTCTGTGACTTGGACCTGAGGGAGGAAGCTTGCCTTTAACAAGGACACTTAGGATGAGCCAGTACTTGCCATCTCCGGCCGTCTTCTCAAGCGACCAACGTATCATTGGAAGTGTTTCATACTGATCTCCATGAATGACCGTTCCGAGTTGCAATTTTCGACCAACGGTAGTTGTAATTGTCACGGATAACAGCAGAAGGATTGTAAAGTTGAAGAAGAAAGCCATAGAACTGGAAGAGAGGCCGGCCATTTGAACTGATAGATGGGACAGAATGGGCAGCCGAAAAGCTAGATGGTCAATATATATTTGTATTAATGTTTTAGGTGAAAATTTGCAGAATAAGGCACTGTTAGACTCACCCTATATTTGCGGCAGTATGAATGGAGTCGAAACTTGTTGAAATCGTGTTTTGCGTTTTGAGGTTTTTCATGCTTTATATGAATGGCATTTAATATGAAAGGAATTTCTTGACAGATATGTATATACTATTGAAGAGGATAAACCAACCATTAGGGTCACGAGAACAGAACATTATAAAAGCTGGAAAATACTCAAAGGAGAGGAAGTATACAACTGAAAATCATCCCTTTGAGTGAGGACAAAGTTTGCTAAAAGATTGACATATTGAATCTCTTTGAAAAGAAAATGCTGTAATTGAACATGCCTCTGGATTGATTAACAGCTTACCACTGTCGGTTTTCCACTGTCATTTTAAAACCATCCCTATTAATGACATTAATGACAGCTTATATTTTATTTTATCTATCTCTTTTCTACTTTAACCTCGCCTTTATTTTTGTTATTTCTTCACTCTCCATTGTTTTAGTATTCAAAACAACTCAAATCACGTGTATTGCAAGGGTAATGAAATATTATAAATATAATACATAAACGCATACTATCAAAATTGAATAACAACGTTTCGATTTGATTAAAAGAATACTTTGCTCTATTATATGTTAAGCACGTTCTTAATAGAAGAAAGGAACATGTTTTTTTTTTTCTTTTTTTATTACATTTTCCTTTGCATTAGCCAGAAAAGTTTAATTGAAGGATGATATCAGTTTGAGATGAAGTGTTCTTATTCATTTACTTTATATACATTAGTTTATTTTATATGAAGTTTCCTTATTGATTTTAATTATGGAGGATATGGAGTACTATCGATTAAATTAGTTATGCGTATAAACCTTAAGAAGTTAATTTTTAAATTAGTTAAAATTTTGATGTCATATTTACACAAAACAACAAAGAAGGCTCCAGCAGCTTAAACTTGACCACTAGTTAGTAGTAAAAGCACATAGGGCAAAAACATATAAAATATCATATAAAATAGACCCACATAGGGCAAAAACAATACTCCTCCAAAAGGCTACCATTTATATTCACGGCCTCGCTAAGGCGGTTTACTTTTTAACGGCAGTCATCAAATATTATTATTATTATTACTAGTATTATTATTATTATTATTATGGCAAGTATAAAAACCGGTCAATTTTTTATGAATAAAATCCAAAAATTAAAAGTAAATATTTTGTTTAAAAAAATAATAATAAATGGGCGGGTTTTTCCTCATGAGCTTAAAAATAATAAAATTTAGTGCCTAATAGTAAAATAAATTGAAGATAAGAATAACAATTTTAGTCCTGAATAAAACAAATTAAAATGAAAACTTGAAGCCTTTCACAAAAGCTTTCTTTTTTTTGGAAAATTAATATTATTACTGCAAAAGAATTTTTAAATTTAAATGGATGATATTTTTTTTATCCAAGTACTTTATTTACAATAATATAAAAACAAGAATACAGAAACAAAAAATAAATAAATAATATTTAAAAATATATAATATGTTATGAAATAAAAGAAAAACTACTAGAAGATCAAGAAAATTAGAAGAGAACGAGAGAGAATAGCAAATGAAAGAGAGATTTTCATTCTTCTGATAATAGGTTGAATTTCAACCTTGATACATTCTTTACAATGCGAACACCCCTTTATATAGGTTATTGGTCATAATAGGTAATAAATACAATTTACAACACATAAATGTAATGGTTACAATAATATAAATGCACTATAGGATACACAAAAATAGTGGACCATAAACCTATTATAATTTAAGGGTTAGAGAATAATAAATGATGAGTGGTTACAAAGACATTCAATATAATTATTTATAACACTCTCCCTTTGAATGCCTTTTATATGAGAATATGTCTCATTAAAACCTTACTAGATAAAACCTAGTGGGACAAAAATCTAGTAGGAAAAAGAGTAAATATTATTTTGGAGTTTTATACTATTGTTAAGACTGCCTCATTAAAAACCTTGTAAGGAAAACTCGGTTGGATAAAACCTTAGCTATGGAAAAAAGAGTACAGTGCACTAATCAATAACTCATTTTTATTCTCCCCCTCATGATAACATGTGTAAACTTTCTTTTGTTGTCTTATTTAAAATATCTTGAGTCAACACATCCAGATCTTGTGCTTGGCGGAACTTTTACGAGCAAGTCTTCAAGATTTTCACTCAATCTTATTTGTTGATTATCAATTCCATCATTCTTCTGAAGCCCATGTGTAAAAAAGAATCTCAGTGAAATATATTTGGTTTTGTCACTTTCGATAAATCCTTCTTGTAATCACGCAATACATGTTGCATTTTCTTCATATGATGTTGACAGACGAGCTTCCACAGTGTATTTGAATATGTTGGATCATAGATCTCAGCTATACACATCATGACTTGCTTCATAAATTGTCAGAATCTCGATATAACTTGTTTCATAGATTGTCATTTGAAAAATTTGCTTCACGGATCATTATGACGTTGCAATATCAACATAAGTGAAAATAGATCATCTTTGTGACCTTACTTTATGAGGATCCGATAAGAACTCAATATCTGCATTCTAGCCAACTTTGGTGTTGCTTTGTTTTTCTCGAAAATATAGAATTATATCATTTGTTTCTGGAAGATTGCAAAGTATATACTAAATGTCATTCTAATATCTTCAAGCTGGTGAAGCTATTGAGAGCTAAGTAGAGAAAACGATATATAATCTTGTGCAATTTGTTAAGAGTATAAGTACATTAATGGTAATAAGATTTGGTACTTCAGGACTAATATTTTTTTTTCTATCATTAAGATGAAACAATTGTTGTCAATTTCAAATGATCTAATTACCATTTGAGAACTTAGTGATGTTTTGTCCATCTAAAACTTTATGAATAAACTTAGTGATGGATAAGAATTTAACTTGGAAAATTCTCAATCTCAAGGTTGAGATAGAATTTTGTTTTTCTAAGATCTTTCATGTCAAATTTCTTCAAATTTGATATCTTTTCTATTTCTTCACTAGTTCCTACATGGTTATATCATTCAAGTAGTAAATAACAAGGACATGCATAATAAACATAAATTAATAAATATAATTATAATATGCACATATAAATATGATTACTAATAACAATCAACAACATTTTAAAAGATGCACACAAATAATCAAGCAATATGATAATGTTAAATATTCTAAAATTTATATTTCGAAGCATTTGCTTCAAGTATGCATTTTAAATCCTTCAGGAATTTTAATCCTTCTGAAAATTATCACATATATCATCATCCATGGATCAAATTTCTTTGAAAATTTTCATAGAATATTCATTTACATCCAACACATCATACACTATCAAGTACAAAAATATTTCTCATTCGTCAATGAGTTTAAATTGCTCATTTTTAATGTCCGCATTATTTCACAATATATAGCATGGGATCCCCATTTTATAGAATATCAATGGACAATTTGAAATATTATCAGTAATATTCATTTTCATTCAATATTTCACACATATATTGAATTTATGATATTTTTGACATACGAGGCATAGTATGTTGTTTTATTAGACGTTTATATCAAATATATTCTATTTAGAAAATGTCTAATTTTTAATATATATCTCTTCAGGAGATATCTATACCTCAGAATACTCACGTCTCCTTCATTCCATAGAATATTTAATTCACAATTTATGGGACATATAAGCAAAATATTATTTTATTCCTCTTTAGGAATATTTTGCATATGTGTCCTTTAACTTGACCTGTAACACCCCAGCCTCCCAAGTCCCACCTTCCACGTCATCTGACGGTTCAATTCTATTTGATCAAAAATCTTGGGATACCTAGAAGACGGGCCCGTGCTACATTTTCTTCTTCTTAGACCCAAATGCATTAGGGTTCCTGTCTACATTAGTCTATGTACAAAAATAACATCATAATAAAAGTAGATTCTTCATTTGATCATTTAACAATTTTAGGTATAATATTCCATTACAGCGAAAAATAAATTTAAAACTAAAAATACAAGAGTTCACTTGGGCCAATTTACCCTACATTAAATTAAATAAAAACTTTCTAAGGAACAATCTCATCGCAAGCCTGATCAATTTCCTGTTGTGAAAAATAAGGGGGGTGAGCTACACAGCTCATTGAATCATTCCATCTATTTAATCCATTATTCCAACTAGACAATACAAGTAGATCAAACACTTTCAGAGATTAATTCGATCCAACCAATATATTAATTCAGTCGTAATTTAGACTGAACGGGAATACCCTCTGTGCTCCAGATCTGGGGAGAGATCAATTCTGAAACTCAAACCCCTTTCCAATGGATTCATTTTGAAACCCGTTCCATGCCGGTGTCAGTATTGACAGCCAGTTCCAATTCTACATGGAACACAAAAAGTCCCCCGTACCAGTACGTGGTTGAAATCTCATTTAATCTGACTTTTGTGTACAAGAACATGATAGATAAATATTTCAACAGAAAATTAAACATACCACAGTATAACATGATAAAT